>JAHBCN010009766.1:0-33789 GCA_019359885.1 Listronotus oregonensis
TGTTCTGCTCTTTATCATTATTATTATTGATGTTATTTTTATTATTACTACTATTAATATTTTTATTATTAATAATATATGGTATCTACATCAGTAACATATATCTGAATCTATGTTAGTTATGAATGACAGAAGTTAAATACGCGTCTAAAATTTATTTGATATCGTACCCTTTAAAACTGGTTTCTGAAATAAACTGTTTTAGTGGAAATTCAATCAGTGTAATTTTGTTCCATTATCGTATAATTACGAAGGTTAAACTTGTGGTCATTTTGTTAAAATTAAACATTATTTAATGAACTAATAAAAAATCAATTCACTTCTCTTATCTCCTTTTCTTGAAAAGAAATCATTAAACTACAACTTTTAAGGTATCACTCGTATACCAAATAGGAAATTAATATATTATATTATTTGGGAGTTATGGTAGGTACCAATAAATAGACCAAAAATGAGGATAAACAGGCGGCGGAAATAGGGATTCTAGTTTTTTAAAAACCATATGATCGTAAGAAACAATATAATGCAATTACAATTCTTGCATTATAGCAAAGATAATACTACTACGGATAAGATGAACCATTCAATGCTATATTTTTGATACCCCTAATGGACTTTGGCTAACGCGAGCCGATGTCCATCGAGAGATATTCGCGCTATCCTTGAACGAAAGTTAAACAGTGTTGCCGGCAGGCCTTTACTATTGGCGTGATGAAATGCGACTAGAAAAAACACACAAGCCGTTTAGCCGCCCGCTTTCGCTACTTCGTGTTCCGAATAAGGTACAAGCGACAGACATTGGCAATGTCGCACGGTTTGTTTCGCTGGGACAGGGGTTACCGACTTAATTTTATTCGCATTTACGGAAGCATTGATATCTTCGAACTGATTAAAAACGCCCCATTTAAATGAACCATCTATTCGTAGTAGTATTATCTTTGATTATAGCTAGGAAAGTAAATATTATGCGTACTCCACTGCTTTTTTATCAGATTTATTATTTTTTTTAAGAAGCATAATTTATTAAAACACAAACAACATATTTAAATTATTATTCAAATCACAAAGAATAGCATTAAGTAAATGTAACAGACACTTAAAACCAAGTTTTTTGGTAATCGGGTTTGTGTAATATAAATTATTTTTGATTTGCATACGCTGATAAACTGAATTTCTTGTTTAACACAAATACTTTCTTTTATTACTTAAAATATCAGAAGGAATTCTACACATCCACAAACAATTCATTATTTAAAAACTAACCTAGATAAAGGGTACACCACAAAACAGGCTGCAAACATCAGCCTGGGGAACATAAACCCGTCGAGCAGGGGTATGCACAGGGTGTCCGGAAGGAGCTAGAAACACCCACCCGAGCTGTAACAAAACGCTGCTAAAAAATCGCGCATTCAACAAACCTGTTATATGATACTTAGCCCAAGAAGGGCATTCAAAAGACTTTATTCCGCCCCGCATCTTTTCAAAACTTTTTTTTGTATGTCAAAAACCGTTATGTTACCTTTTGCATACAGCGGGTTCGTTTGTCCTTACCGTGTAATTTCTGCTCAATTGCTGTAATTTTGTGATTTAGAGATATTTAATTTTTAGCGCGTGCCAGTACTTGTGACAATGATTTAAAACTAATAATTTAAAAGTAGGGGAGGTTGGTAAAGAGCACGTGGCAGTTTTTGAATTATTACAGAAACTATTAGGTACTTAATTATTAAATATGTGTTTGTAAATAAATAAACAAGATACTACGCAAATGTATAATACGAAAAAAAGGTAAAAAGCTTACAGAATTAAATAAGGCTTGGTTTCTGCTTCTTTTGAAGACAACGACCAATCTGAAAGCATAAGTCTAAATAAAGTCTTTATGCAAAATAAAACGCAAGTTATTGCTTTACCAAGTTTTTTTAGCTTTAAAATAAAAAATAAGTAATATACTAAAATATACTTTACACAAAAGCATAAAACTGGTAAAAAAAAAACAGAATATGCTAAATGAGACTTTTTGTGGGTATCTTTCCTACAAATTATTATGGTTATAATGAAACTTGAACCACTTTTAGGGCCCTAAAACAACAAGATACGAGTAATAAGAATGACCGTGAAACTGAATCTATAAGCCTTTTTCAGCTCCATCACTCTGAAACCCGCTTTAAAAAATATCAATTTTTTAAAATTTTATTTTAAACTACAAACGATTCTAATGATTGTAGTAAACTCAATGTTTTTGTAGTTTTAATAATTAGACTAATAAAATTATTGTAAATAATGCTCATTGCTACTAGTGAGATGAATGCTCAATCGTTTGTAGTTTTTTGTAGTAACAAAAATTTTGTTTTAACTTGATACGAGTACATAAAATATCGCATATTACGAAAAATAATGGAGGTACAAAAAAGTGTGACACGTACTCAAAAACTACAAACGATTCTAATGAATGTAGTAAACTCAATTTTTTTGTAGTTTTAATAATTAGACCGAAAAAATTATAAATACATTTCTGAGCAGTAATTATTGCAAATAATGTAGTTGCTACTAGTGAGATGTATGCTTAATCGTTTGTAGTGTTTTGACAAAAAATTTTTTTACTTGATGCGAGTACACAAAATATCGCATATTACGAAAAATAATGGAGGGGTTAAAAAAGTGCGATATGTACTCAAAAACTACAAACGATGCTAATGAATGTAGTAAACTTAATTTTTTTGTAGTTTTAATAATTAGACCGAATATTATAAATACATTTCTGAGCAGTAATTATTGCAAATATTGTAGTTGCTACTAGCGAGATGTATGCTCAATCGTTTGTAGTTTTTTGTAGTAACAAAACATTTTTTACCGTTATGTTACCTTTTGCATACAGCGGGTTCGTTTGTCCTTAACGTGTAATTTCTGCACAATTGCTGTAATTTTGTGATTTAGAGATATTTAATTTTCAGCGCGTGCCAGTACTTGTGACAATGATTTAAAACCAATGAGATGACAGCATTTTAAAATTAAAAATTTAAAAGTAGGGGAGGTTGGTGAACAGCACGTGGCAGATTTTTAATTATTACAGAAACTATTAGGTAGGTACTTAATAATAAAATATATATGTTAGTAAATAAACAAACAAGAGACTACGCAAATGTATAATATGAAAAAGGTAAAAAGCTTACAGAATTAAATAAGGTTTCTGTTTCTTTTGAAGACGACGACCAATCTGAAAACATAAGTCCAAAAAAGTCTTTATTCAAAATAAAACGTAAGTTATTGCTTTACCAAGTTTTTTAAATTTTAAAATAAAAAAATAAGGAATATATTAAAATATATTTTATCTGCGACCTGCAAGAGAAGTGATTATTACATAACTCATTTTAGCATATTTGCGTTGCATAATGAGCCTTATTACCGCGCTAGTGCGGTAATGAACCATAGCGCGTTCATTACACACTAGTGCGGTAAATACTTATTACAAAACGCATTTTGACAAAGCCAGTTCTTTTAGACACCTTTTTTTTATTTTTTTAATATTATTATAATACAACACAATTTATATATTAAAATTAATTATTATAAATATTGAAAGCAAAATTTACACCAGAGGCAACCTTAGGCATATTGTAAATCGTAAAACTTGTTGGGTTGATGTCTGGGGAATCGACATTAGCTGCTGCAGCCGGGAGCGGGGTACATGAACTGTAGCAGATTGAATGTCCCGCACCCAAAAATTTTTTCGCTACATTTTTTTTGTTCTCCTTAGATGTATCAATATAACCTTAAGCCACCATGTTGCTTCTCCATCCACCATGGCGTTTGACAGTCAATAGGTCTGCTCCAGAATCTGCCAACAGGTATGTGGATGAACGACGGAAACAGTGTCCGGTATATAAATATGGGTGTGACAAATTTAAAAAAGTATTTGGCATTTGCATAGGGCAGCCCGTTGGTATCATGCCGAAAGCCATAGCTGGCTTTCGGCATGCTGCCAAACGTATTGATACCAACGGGCTGCCGTATGCAAATGCCTTTTCTGTAACCTACAAAAAATCTTGTGTGATCCGTGAGTGTTAGAGCAGCGATTTTTATTTACGGATAATCTGAACCATGTCGACTTCTTAAAATCCTCCAGATGTCACGAAAAAAATTCTGGAAATTTATGTTTTTTTGTTTTTCCATATGGAAAACCTTCCCTTCATCTTTGACGTTTTCGCATAATAATTGGGCCATTTAATGTTTTCTGCAAGCCCCAGCAATGCCAATGATTAGCCTAACCTGTAACAAAGGAAAATCAACTTATGTATAGTACGCTTAAAGTCACTACAACTTTAAACTCGTCTCTTTTTTGCAGATATTTTTTGAAAATATAAAAACTCTAGATTCTTACCTTAATAAGCAAAAATTTCCCATCATCGTCTCGAAATAAGCCAGAAAAACTTTTTCTTGAAATATATTTTTTATTTTTTTCGGAACTCCAATCGACAAAAATGTTTGGTACACTCGTTCGTATTTTTCTTTTGATTTTGACGGCCACAGCGAAGAGACTGTCATTTGCGCTGTCAAATTTAAAATTTAAAAAAATATGTTTTTACTTATATCTGCGGTCGGAGATAAAATTTTGTATATCACTCGTGCGGTATCAGTTCATTACAATACTACTGTGATTACAATATTTAACACTCGTTATTGTAATGTAGCTCATACCGCACTTATTGTATAAATAACTATTACAGAATAGCATAAACGCTGGTAAGAAAAAACAGAATAATGCTAAATTAGCAGGGCCGCCGCCAGAAAAAAATGTAGAGGGGGTCAAAGAGTTTAAGTCAATTTACTAGTCTAAAATTAATTGAATTAAAAAGACATATACCACAACTTTAATTTCTAAATAGTAATCATACTCATTTAAATTCGTAGGCGATATTGTAAAATTTAAGGATTTAGACGGGTATTGTTTTATTTTAGGTAATTTAAAAAAAAAACCCAGGGGGGGTCGACGGACACCCTCTGATCCCCCCGCCGGCGGCCATGTAGATTAGATTTTTTTTTGGTGACTTTTTCACAAATTGTCATGGTTATAATGAAACTTGAACCACTTTTAGGGCCTTAAAACAAAAATATATGAGTAATAAGAACGACTGTGAAACTGGACCAATTCTGGAGCAACTATTAACCAGAATTCTTGATTTTTCTGGATAGTAGGAGTCATTGACATGCGTTGGGGTAAAGTTTGAAAAATGTTTAAATTTATAAAAACCTCATGCTTAGGATCCAGATAATAATAAGAATAAATATTATTTTTATAACTTGCGCGATTAGAACTAAACTTGCTGTTGTACCTACGTATTGTTTTTTAAAATATACATAGAAAATGCTTATAAAGAAATATAAATATGTTTATCTAATATGACTAAAATGCGGTCATTGGTATTTTATGTATAACGGGTGACAACGAAATCACTACCCAGCCGTTCATTTTCTTGAATAAAAACATATAGCTTTGCAAATATTAGTATGCTATAATATATCATAAGATGCTGATTTTGGATAAGTTATAATGCTCCTATTACGTCCGGTTTAACCCGGAACGACATCAACTTTTGATTTTTTTTCAATGGAATTTTGTAATATTTTTAAAAATTTGGATTCTACAAGTCATTTCTGATATAAAATGTATATTATGCTCCTACACCTATCTTCTGCTAAGTTTTTGCAGAAAATGGCGATTAAAGATGTCCAAATAAGATAACATGCAGTTTTTATGCGAAAATTGAAATAAATGATATAAAATTATTATGTTTAATTTAATTTTTTCTCAAAATCTATCTTCGGAGGTCATAATAAAAACCATTCCACCGGAAGTGCTGCGAAAAATTGACTTTTCCAATAATGTTACTTCAAAAAATTTAAATTTAACACTCTGTATATTTCTTTTTTTTTAAATTTGATTTTAATGTATCATTCCGATATAAAAATTCTGTATAGTATAACTATACCCATCTTTGTTAGCGGAGAAAATGGCGATTGAAGATGTCCAAATGATCAGCAGGAATTATGCAGTTATAGGGGAAAACAAATAAATGTTAGAAAAATTAATAAGCCTAAAATAATTCAGGCCGTCTCTTTTGAGCAATTTTGTTATTTTAATATTAGTTTTTCATTTAAGTAGTTATTTAAAAAATAATTTAGAATTAAATTAAAAAATATTAAATGTTTCTAAATGTTTCTAACGCCTATTTGTTTCCCCTATAACTGCATAATATGCGGTCGTTTGGACATCTTCAATCGCCATTTTCTCAAAAACTAACAAAGATAGGTATAGGATATTATACAGATTTTATATCAGGAATGACCCGTAGAATCCAAATTTAAAAAAATATACAGGGTGTGGCATTTAAATTTTTGAAGTAACATTATTGGAAATGTCAATTTTCGCAGCACTTCCGGTAAAGCCGGAAGTGGTTTTATTATGACCTCCTGAAGATAGAGTTTTGAGAAAAAATTAAATTAAACATAATAATTTTTTATATCATTTATTTATTTTCCCATAAAACTGCATAATATGCTGTAGTTTGGACATCTTTAATCGCCATTTTCTCAAAAACTAGCAGAGATAGGTATAGGACATAATATACATTCTATATCAGAAATGATTCGTAGAATCCAAATTTTAAAAAATATACAGGGTATTCCATTGAAAAAATCAAAGTTGATGTCGTTTCCGGTTAAACCGGAAGTAATAGAGACATGTTATAATATCCAGAATCAGCATCTTATGATATATTATAGCATTCTAACATTTGAAACCTATATGTTTTTATTCAAGAAAATAGAAGGCTGGGTAGTGATTTCGTTGTCACCCGGTATACGTAAATTCCTAAAAATTTTAAATAATGTAATTTTATTTACCCATACAATTTTAAAAATAAAAAAAAATAGTGCGAATGTAGATAGAACAATAAATTAAAACTATTTAAAAAGATCAATTTAAATAATGTTTTATGGTGGTTGATTTTGTCCAACAGGGCGGTTTTTTATACGATTATTTGACTGCTGAGAAGGATTAAAAAATATATTTATAATAAAAATAAAAATTATAAAATACCCCGTTGTCTGATCTTCAGATAAGATCACTTCTGGAAGACCACCATCAAAAACAACAATATTCATTGCAAATATCTGCGGCTAAACATTAATTTAAATAGCGTTTACCATTATTTTTAATCGTTTTAGTCCTACACACTTTGTATAACTTAAATCAGTCTCAAAACACCGAACATTTTCATGGCTCCGTTTAGTTAAATTGGTATATCTTTAAATAAGATTTCCCTAATTTAGCAGCTCAATTAAAAAAAAAACTTTTTTATGAATGTCCTTTCCTACCTCCTTTTCTACAGTAGATGTCCGAAATTTGAATAATCAATCGCGTCAAAATACGTTAATTTTTTTTTCTGTACCTTATAATTATATTTATTAAAATTATTTCATTTATTCAGATATTCCAACATTTCGGGTTTTCCAATTATTTAAAAGATTCAAATCATTCAAATAGTTCAAATTATTCAAATAATTCAAACTATTCGAATTATTTGAATAGTTCAAATAATTTGAATAGTTAAAATTATGAGAATGTTTCGAACTATTCGAATAATTCGAATTATCGAATATTAGATTTGAAGTTAGAATCGAATAAATTGTATTTAATTCGCCTCAAATAATTTGAAATTTTGAATATTCGCACACCCCTAATTAAAAGAAAAATATTCCCACTTCAAAAGAAAAAGCTGAATTCTTTATTCTTCCCTTAATTTTCGCCCTTCAACAGTTGTTTTTATTCTAATAATAAGATTAAGCAGATATGGCACATTATTACTTCTTTTAACATTGATAAATTCTCTAGGCTGTATCACATACCAGCAATTGTCTTTAGAAAGTGTGTTCCTTAACTATGCACATATCCTTCACGCTTCTTTCGGACTATAAAAAATGGGAAGGGCAACAATTTAATAAAAAAATGTAATGACAATATATGTAAAAAATTAAATATTTTTTCAAATTAAGAACACGATCCTGACAGGAATGCTTTTCGTTTGCAACGTATTCCCAAGAGAGGCTCCAAAATTTTGCCTTCTTATCAGATACCTTTAAATTCTTTCTTTTATTTTCAAGGTAAGAATTTATAAGTCCAAATTTTATATTATTTAAAAAAACACAAAATTATCAATAACAGACAAAACGGATTGCCTAAAGAAAATCTACAGCTGTTCTTTCATTGTACCTAGTTGAAATAAGTACATCTGTAGAGTTTCTTGGCAAATATCAGAATGTTGCTCTTGACATACCTTCTTTTAACCAGGTTTAATATTATCGTTGATTGAGAAGTCAATCAACGATATTATGTGCAACAAACGTTGTGCTTGGTTATTTGACTGGTATATAAAAGAAATAAACTAATGTCATTTAAAACCAAACGTCATAAAAAGTATAAAAGCTTTCAGAATTTTTTAAAGTAAAATTTCTTAAAATTTAGTTTTTTTTTTTTTAATTTCTTCTTGACAACGGTGGCCGACTTGCCACCGAAATGTAGATTAGTATTTTTAGTTTTTGTTTTTTCGGGGGTTTTTTCTTCTTTTTTGTTGCAGGCGATCTGCAAGTTCATAGGGGTCAATAATGCTGAGCAGGCTCAGCTCGCTATACCCCGGGAACCTGGACCGAAAGGTCCTATTTTTTATAGAATTTCAAATCGAATACTTCCAAAGAAAACACACACAAACATCAAAATATGAATTCGCCACAAAACTATTGAACATTTTTATGAAAAAGGTTTGTCTCGGTTGGTTTATATAAATTGTATATACTGTATACAATTGTTCACTTTTTCAATATAGTTAAAAATGTTAATAAAAATAATATTTGGTTACTAAATTACATATTTAAGTTTTCCATTTTCACGATAATGTTCAGTGAGTGTGTTGCCCATGTAACATTATCATATTGTTAGTAAAAAGCTGCTTTGGCTTAGATTTAGCCTTTATGTATTTCTAAGGTTTTCAAAAAGAATAATTACAAAAAAGTCGCTTTTTAAACAAAAAAGCTTTTTAATAACAACTTCCAGAGGACAAAATAATTTTTATGAATAGTGTTTAATACATGTTTTAAATAATATAATCTTCTTTAAGAAAGTAAAGATATTTAATTTCGAACGAAAATATATATACATTCGTGTAAAAAACAATAATAAATATTTTTGTAATCTATTTTCACTGCAGGAATCCTGTAAATCTAACGGTCAGACATTTCAAAAGTGTAAAGTATAAAATAATTATGTATATTGTTCGAAGAATAATGAGAATAATGATAGAACTCGATGAGGCAGGCGGCTTCCGTTTGATTGCCCCCGTCCCGCAATTATTGAATAATCTAAAGTGACCATTGCGTTGTACCTACTGTACAGGATAGTTCATTAATATTAATTTTAATTAGAAGGAGAGCTTTAAACATAAAATAGAGTTTTGTGTAAAAGTGCGTATAGTGATACAACTGTCCTGAAATCTAATTGTAAGAAATAATACACTGAATTTCAAAAATATTTCTAAAAATCCTATTAAAAGTGAAACAAAATAAAAACCACAAATATTTTTTTGTTTATCGACTGGTATTATATAATTTAATAAATTAGAAATAAATAGTTAACTTTTTTGGGATTATTCATTTGCAATGTTAGCTTATTCAGCAGTTAAAGAAATGGTGCAAGTTGTTAAACTTTAAGAAATTTTTTGCGCGGTTATTTTTTTATTTTCTTAAAAATGTGTTATAACGATTTTTGGCACCGTTAACGATTTTTATCAGATATGTCTAAACTTTGCACCTAGCTCTTCTCTTCTTAGTCTAGGAGGAGCCTCTAGCGCCTTAGCAAGTAGTGTTTCTATGGTACGTTTCACAATAATTCGTGGATTTCTTAACCGCAATAAAATTTAAATGACAACCCTCAATCGTAAACCCAGTCATAAATTGAAAGAGTACAGGTCCTGATTACCTACTAATATCAATAGTTTAAGTTAGCTGTTTTTGACAAAACAACAAATATAAAATAATAGGTAAGTCCCTTTATTTTAACCATGTCATTAAATAGCTATTAATATAATACTAATCTACAATATTATAATGATAAATATTTAACTAAACCTACTCTATATTTAGCTCTGTTTCACTATCACTATTGACTTCAGCTATGCATTAACTAATTATTAAGGGCCTAACGTTACTATTAATTATGTTATAGGAATCTTCGACTTGGATCACGTGTCTCACAGAATTTTCCAACTTTCTACTGGGATATTATTTACACATTTTTCACAAATCCTATAACCGAACTACTTGGTGTAGAGGATGTGTTTTCTCTTCTAATCATCGACTTTAACTGGTTGCATATATTATGTTCTATTGGGTTAAAAATACAGTAATACGGAGGGAGGCGTAAAACTGTGTGACCATTAGCACTTGCGAGATTGTCATATATAATATCACAAGAGAAAAAATTTTGTCGGCAAAATATTCGAAAGGTATGAATGAAAGTTTGTTGCTTGGCAATTTCGCGAATAACATTTTTGAAAAAATCACGAGCCGTTAGGCGAGTGATTTTATCAAAAATTTCATGAGCGAAATTACCGAAAAGCAACAAACTTGAATAAAACCTTGAGAACAATTTTGCCTACATAATTTTTTTTCGAGTGGTATTCGTCATGACTATTTCACGTAAGGCGATTTTGAAATTAAACAGAACACAGAATTATTTTATTTAAAAAAAATTGCCATCAAAACAAATAAACTAAAAACTATCTAATTATTTATATAAAATGTGCAGTTATAATAATTATTAGTTTGAGCGCTGTTTTTTTCAACCACAGCAGATTGAGTTTGTACCTGGACCTGAGTACTCGTAGAGGCCGAAGCTTCATTTTCCTTATTTTGTCGCAAATTGTTAATTAAATTTAGGATGGTTTTAAAGAGTTGGTACTAGAATGTCCTGTGAGCTTAATAGCTTCTTGATCACCAACTCCATTTTTTGTTAAACTAGAGATTGCAGAAGATCGATGGGAATGATTGGTAATTTTAAATTTTTTTGTATCTAAGCCAAATTTTTCAGCAGATTGTTTTGTCCACTTTAATAAGGTATTTAAGACTAAAGGCATGTTTTTGTACCATACTCCTTTTTTCCAGTTGGGATGTATAGTTAAAAACAATCGCTCTGTGGTCAAGTAAGGATTAGTTGCTCTTTTTTCCATTAATATCAAATATAATCTGACTGGACACAGGTTTTCATTGGTTCTGTTTCTTACTAGCCATTTACTATTTGTCAAACTTTTAGAGCCTCCTTGGAAAGTTTTCGAAAATATGGGATTATATTCAAGCCTTCCAGAGAAGTTGCCTAAAAAAATTAATCTTTAAGCAAACAAAATAAATATAACAATTATTTAGTAACCTACTCTTGAGGTCCAGTTCTTTTTAAAAATACTGAATTTTACAATTAACGGCTTCGTTGCCACGCCAGGCAAGTTAAAAGGAACAAATGTGGAAAAATATTTTTTGTAATCCGCCTGGATTGTCCTCGTCGTAACATTTCACCATTTCCAAAAGATCTGTAGTGGTAAATGCTTTTGAACTCACTTTTCTTTTTTTCAAACCTTTCCTGAAGTTGCCGACGCTTTGCATCTCGTGCCATTCGAGCTGATTTAAATATTATGTCCTGAAATGGATCCACTTTTTTGCCAAATTCTTTGAAATATTTTTCTTGCACCATTTGTGCCACTGTATTCCACAAGGATTTTATACTGGACTCTTTGTAGTCCTCTCCATATCTTTTCTTCATGTTATACCCATAATCTTCTAAAATTTTCGCCAAATCTTCTGGCGAAGAGTTTTTTCCAAATTGTAATTTCTTTCCTCAAGAAATTGGGAAAATTGTTCCCAGGCAGATTTTTTCGATTTCGCCGTGTTATAAGGGATCGTGTTATGAATTGCTTTTTCGATCTCAGTAAATTCATTACTTCAAATCTGTTTTCATTGTTTAAACTCATTTTTTGCCGATAATTCAAAAATTATGAATGAAAAATATCAGTTTAACAATCTCAAAAAATTGTCGCTGAAATACCGTGTTGTTGGTTTTGTCCAGGTAGCAATATTTTCAGCTAGATACCGATTTTATTGCCGGTGTAATACACTCTAGTGAAATAGTCACAGATATATTTCTTTTCAATATTGAATGTTTTTAAAACATTTAAAAGATCCTTTTTTGTATATGTTACTTTAAAATATATATTATTTTTCATCATATAGTTTTGAATTTCCACTTTTGTATTATTTGAATTCGGCGCTTTATTTAGTCGGCGACTGTGGTAACTAGCGTTGTCCATCACTATAACACTATTTTTGGGTACGTTCGGAAGCAGACGATTCTGAAACTAATCTTCAAACAATGTAGCATCCGTGTCTTGATGATAATCCAAAGATGAATTGGCAATTCAGAGCAATAATCGAGCGTTCGGAATAAATCCATTTTGTGAACCAGCATGTAATATCGTAATTCTTTGTCTTTTCTTTGAGGAAGCTTTAGTCTGACATTTGATTGTTGAATCGCTCCAACCTTTTTCAGGAGACTCGTGGGTATCAAACCAAGTTTCGTCCAAGTATATAATTAAACGATTTTCTTCCCTATATTGTCTGATAAAATTAAAATAATCTCTACGCCACACTTGTACACGCTGTGATTCAATTAGTACTTGTCTTTTGTCAATGGTACGATATTAAAAACCCATTGCTTTTACTATTCTCCAAAAGCTTGTTCTGCCACATGAAATGTCGGTTTCGTCTGCTGTAAGTACCTGTTTTAGCGTATCTATTGTTGGGATTATTTGTTTACTGTATATATATCATAAATTTTCCTTCGAATCAAGTCTTTATTAGCTTCTTCGATGTTTCTCAATTTTCGGCTGTCACGCCGTTTTTTCCTTGGTTAGATGGGTTTGGTCACTATATATTTTACTGTCGTTAATGCAACTTTGGTCAAAATACTCGTTTCACTAAAACTTGCACTCCGGTCATACCCTTTTTCTAAAAGGGTACAGTAAACGTTCTTTATGATGTTTTTGGCATCGAGTCATAAATGTTTTTTCTTCGTTACACCATAACTTCTGGAGCACACAGATCTGACATATTTTGAATGCTCAATAACACACACGAAAATACCTTTACCGCACAGCTTGACAAACACCAAACGACTAATGAACTAAGATGAAAAGACTCCGTTTTATATTGAATCCTGCAATTTGCCTTTAACCTACATAATTTACCAAAAAGTAGGTACAATAATAAATAAAGGAAATTTTATGTTCGAACCTACCTGCGGGTACCCAAATTTTATGGAGTTTTATTACTAACAGTAGCAAGTAAAACGAGAAATCAACGAATTATTGTGAAATGTACCATACCAGAGTAGACCTTATAATATCCAAACAGACTCTGTGTGCTTGTATTGCACTCATCCACTTTTTTAAAAGAATATAATTAATCTAATAATATAATAAACATTACAGCCCTTTCACGTTTTTGTGACAACGTAGAAAATTCATCAAAAATCACCCTTTTCACACTTGGTTAATACAAGGCTGATGTGCTAATTCCAATCTTACTTTTTATCTGGATCTATTTCTAAATAATTAACTTCTATTGGAAGGTATGGCTAAGTTTTGTCTCAAAACTCAAATCGATTAACTCTCTTTCACTTTAGTAGGTACTTTGCCCATTGCTTCTGATAGCCATCTTATCATGTTTACTTTAAATATATATATATATATATATATATATATATATATATATATATATATATATATATATATATATATATATATATATATATATATATATATATATATATATATATATATATATATATATATAGGGTGCCACAGAGCTGAGTGTACGCATAATAAATCCCCAACCGTAGAAATTTGTTTAGGAGTCGGTTATGCGCCAGATACTAGTCTAGCGCTGACAGAGTTAAAATTCCGAGTACTCGACGGGGACACATCCGAAAAAAATCAAAATTTGCTGATTTCGGGTTTTTATTTTAGTTCTTGACGTTATTTAAAGAGATATGTAAAACAAGACACCTTTTTTCATGGCCACCTCCTTAAGGCTCTACAAAAACAGTGCGTTGAGAGATTTTCGCGTACGATTTCCGTTTTTGTTAGACCATCATCAACTTTATTTTTTTAAATACGGACCTGGGTTTTTTATTTAATTTTTTTGAAGCCCTTTTTATCCCAATTACAAAAATGTATAACACTTAATATTTATTAACAAATATGGAACGCCCCTATAAGAAATGATGTGCGTTCCTTGTCTTACTCATTGTCTCTTATGGAAATTATGTTTATGTAACAGAAAAATATGAAGTGTTATACATCATTGTAATTGGAATTATAACTGCTTTAAAAAAATGCAATAAACAATTGAGTGCCGCATTTAAAAAAATAAAGTTGATGATGGTTTAACAAAAACGAAACGTCGTACGGAAAATCTCTCAGCGCTGTTTTGTAGAGCTTAAAAAGTGGCCATGAGAAAGTGTCTTTTCTTTTTCCATATCTTTTTAAATAACGTCAGAAAAAAATAAAAACGAAATCAGCAAATTTCAGTTTTTTCCGGATATCTCCAGAAATACTCGGAATTTTACAACTTTCTAATCAGCATGTTGTTAGGCACCTAAATGCGCAACTTTGCCATAATTTAACCGACTTCGTATCTCTTACGGTTTCCGAGATCCCCATGCATGCACTCGAATTCGTGGCATCTTTGTATATATATATATATATATATATATATATATATATATATATATATATATATATATATATATATATATATATATATATATAAATATATTTATATATATATATATACATATATATATATATATATATATATATATATATATACATATATATATATATATATATATATATATATATATATATATATATATATATATATATATATATATATATATATATATATATATATATATATATATATATATATATATATATATATATGTATATATATATATATATATATATATATATATATATATATATATATATATATATATATATATATATATATATATATATATATATATATATATATATATATATATATATATATATATATATATATATATATATATATATATATATATATATATATATATATATATATATATATATATATATATATATGTATATATATATATAAATATATATATATATATATATATATATATATATATATATATATATATATATATATATATATATATATATATATATATATATATATATATATATATATATATATATATATATATATATATATATATATATATATTATATATATATATATATATATATATATATATATATATATATATTATATAATATATATATATATATATATATATATATATATATAAATATATTTATATATATATATATACATATATATATATATATATATATATATATATATATATATATATATATATATATATATATATATATATATATATATATATATATATATATATATATATATATATATATATATATATATATATATATATATATATATATATATATATATATATATATATATATATATATATGTATATAAATAAGAACCACTTTAAATCTGGATATTTTTATATCAGCCGTATACTGGTTAACAAGAAAAATACTTAGAACTGATCCCTGGGGTAATTCTGTAACCTAATAACTCACTGGGTCCTTTTTTTATTATATATGTATTTCAAATAAAAACATATCTTCTACTATATAAATTGGTAATAGCTTGTAAATAATGCTTCAGAGAGTATTCAGTGTTCCAAAACACTTTTTATAACCGATTAGATAACACACAGGATAGCATGTGACACAATCCAATTCATTAACAGAAAATTGTCTACAAAAAAATGAAAGACAAATTGGCATCATAACAATAGTTTAACAAGGGAGCCATACAATCAAAACATTTTTCAAACTTATTTTTAAGATATTTTTTTGGTCTTGGCCTCAATTGTTTTAGCATCCATGTCGTTTTTGAAAACTAAAATTTCTTACTTTAATTAATTACATTTTGAATAAATTTAACAAATATCATAACAATTTAAAATTTACTATTGAGGAAAATGCCAAATTAATTTTTTTAGACACAAGATTACATCGCATGGAAGAAAACATAAGAACAGAATGGTACACAAAAAAACCGTGGTCGTCCCGATACTTAAATTTTAATTCCAACCACGCATTTGCACAAAAAAAAACCGTAATAATAGGATTGGCAGACCAAGCAATCCAACTTTCTGATCCCGAATTTAGAAAAAATCAATAAAAAAGCAAAAGATGCTCTAAAATTAGATAATAACCCGAACCAATTGATAAATAAAATATTTAAAAACAAAATGCATATATTTTATAATTCAACGGAAAAAGACAATCCGGAAAAAAATAATAAAAAATCAAAAAAATATCTTTCTCTACCGTTTGTAAATGGCCTATTACAAAAGTTTCAGCCACCTTTCAAAAAACATAATATTAAAATTTGTCACAAAGCTTTAAACCTACTATCAAAAAACTTTCGTAGATTAAAAACAAAAACACCAAAAAACAAAAGAAGTAACATTATACAGGGTGATTCATGAGGAAAGCCTATACAAATATGGGTGCGCCAGGCCTTCGTTTTCGAAATACAGGGTGTTAAAATTTTTATTTAATTTCTTTATTTTTCTAAATAAAATCTATGATAATGTAAATATTGGAGTAAAAATTGGTATACGGGGGTTTTTTGGTATGACAAATTCAAATCTAACCTTATTACGGCTCTTGTCTGTAGGGGGAGCATCCGTCTTTTTACTGTTTTGAACAATCACAACTTTTTGGTACGGCCCTGGATTACATTTTTAAGTAAATAAAATAATTGTTGTGTTATTGTTACGTCAAAAAGGTATACTTGTTAAAAGTTGATATGAGCAACCGTTTTCGAGATATTTGGATTTAAAAAAATTACGACGCATCTGATTTTTATTATAGCAAAATTAAAAAAAAAAATAAAACAAAATGTATAATTAAACAATATGTATTTTAATTTTTAATAAATTGATTACTTTTAAATTATGTTTGGCAAAACATAAGCTTGGTTTTAGAATTTTTAAAAATTCCACCCTTTACTTCTAAGCACATGTCAGCTCGTGAACACCCTGTATCTCGGCGTCAATGGCCTTGCGGAACCATATTTGTATACACTTTTATGTTTATTTTTGGACCCTGACTACGTACCCGAAGTATTGACATTTCCTCATGAATTACCCTGTATATCAAATTCCGTGTAACAACTGTACCGGTGTATACATCGGTCAAACAACACAGTATTTGGAAAATAAGCTAAAAAGCCACAAATACGACAAAAAAATGCAACAGCCTTAACCAACCACGAAAAGGCCACGGGACATAATTTTGATTTTAATAAAACAAAGATACTTAAAACAGAACAAAACCAGAAAAAAGAGAGTTTTTAGAGATGATCGAAATTAAAAAAAAAAAAACAAAATTCCGTAAATGACAAAAAAGATATCAACAACCTTAATAAAATATACATCGCCCTTCTACAGTAATCAGTTTATGTTTATTATTGATAGAAATTTGTGTCGTTTAAAATGTTAATATTCACCCAATTGTTTATAAATGTGCATTATCGTTTACAAAGTACGCTCTGTGGAGAGTTTTTTTGTTTTTTAATTTATATGGCACTAGTTTTATTAACTTGTTCCTAATACCTAACTTTTAGATTTGAAAAACATCAAAAATGATCGAAACGTCATCGTTAGTTATATCATTAAAGTATTAAGAAACAGTGTTTTTATATTCCTACTGACCTAAAACCATGAAACCAAAAACATATATATCAACTATATTGTATATATATATATATATATATATATATATATATATATATGTATATTATATGTGTTTTTTTGTCTTTATTAAGAGTATGTTTTGTGAATATATATATTTTCTACAAGCTCAATTTATACGTATTTACTATCGGTGTATTTTCATATCTGAAATTAACCCTTTAAAAATAAAGACAAAAAACACATCCAAATACTATATAGATTTAAAAAAAACAATTACTACCTATTTATTTTCATCAATCAGGCATATAAAAAAAAAAAAAAAGAAAAATAATAATAATTAATACCATTTGTTGAATTTAAACAAATGTCCTTCGTGTTTACTAATATATGTTTTATTCAGATAGATCTTTAACATCTTTACTGCTCCCTCTATTTAGATAATTTCTGGGGGAATTGTGTATATATATATATATATATATATATATATATATATATATATATATATATATATATATATATATATATATATATATATATATATATATATATATATATATATATATATATATATATATATATATATATATGTTGTATATCGGATTCGAGTGTCCTATTAAAAGCTAAAATAAAAAGTACTTTTTGATATTTAAGTAATACGTGTAATTTTAAATAGAATCCCGTTTTTTACGCATTTCGGATTTATTAATAATTTTAAGAATCTCACGACCATTTTCAAAGATCTTTTTAGTCATCTAAAAACAAACTTTCATGATAGGTAAATTGTAAATTAAGCCGGTAGTTTACTACTAATATAGTATTTAAAAACAGGGAAAAAATCGTGTATTTAAAAAAAACGGTGGCAAAATGGGTATAGAAACATGTATGGACATTTCTTTGTAGGTAAATTATTATTGGTCTATCTAAAAATGGGATAAAATACAGTCAAAAGAGTTTTAATCATTATCTGAATAAAGGATATATTGCTATAATAGCATGCAGATCTTTTAAATACATGCATTGTCTAACCCCAAAAAAAATTTCTAGAGTGGTTTAAAAATATTTTAAATTAAATTTGTTACAATGTTTCACCTAGAGCCTACCCAAAATATTTTTAAAATGTAGCTTAAATTCAATAGAAATTATATATATATCCCATATTTATATATATATATATATATATATATATATATATATATATATATATATATATATATATATATATATATATATATATATATATATATATATATATATATATATATATATATATATATATATATATATATACTGATATGAGACTGATACTCCAATAAATTAAATTTGTTATATATACAGAAAGTATTCGCATACAGAACCACCACTTTAGAGCCGGATATTTTTTTTTTTAATATCAGCCTTATACAGGTAAACAAGAAAAAGACTTAGAACTGATCCCTGTAAGCATCTCACTGGGTCCTTTTTTTAATATTTGTATTTTGAATAAAAACATATTTTAACTATATAAATTGGTAATAGCTTGTAGATAATGCTTCAGATAGTATTTAGTGATCCAAAACACTTTTATAACTGATTTGATAACATACAGAATTGTATGTGATCAAATCCAGGTGCAGCCTTTTCAGTATTTTTTAAAAAACAATTCAAATCATTTACAGAAAATTATCTGCAAAGAAAATAATTGAAAAACAAATTGGCCCTATAACAACAGTTTAATAAGGAAGCTATACAATCACAACATTCTCCAAACTTATTTTTAAGATATTTTTTGTCTTAGCCTAATTTCTTTTAGCATTCAAGGCGTTTTTTAAAACTAAAATTACTTATAATATATTCCGTGGAGCTGTAAAGACCTATACTTATTAGGAGTATGCCCACAAGCGAGAATACATTGACAGAATTTGATAATAAAGTATCTTAGAGTTAGCAAAGAAAAGACATTATTTATTTTAAAATATAATAGTTAAAACTTATCAGTTATTTTAACAATAGTTCGTGGAATAAAACAATTGCAATTAACCTGGTTTTATCACTTTTATTTAATAAAAAAAGCAATGGAAAGCAGATAAATAAAGTATTTACTGTACCAGTAATCTTCGGGGATTACACTTTGTTCTTTACATAAAATACTGAGAATATGGAACATTGCTGGACAAGGAAACAACTTTAAACGGAAACACACCGTTTATTTTACGGTGTATTCAGTGTTCATAATGCTTCTTAAGAAATGTGCCCATATATCTATTGCTCTTTATAACGATATGAAACATTAATCTTCACATGCTTATTAAATTATGACTATTTCATATTAAACAAATTGGTAAAAAGTAAAATTCCACAAGTTATTTCGACTTTTTCTAGAGAACTTTATTACATACAGGAAAGACCATTTCCGCTGCTTTTTCTAAAATATAAATGATGTTTTATGACCTAAGAAAGTAATCTTTTTGTGTAATAATAAAGAAGCTTAAGAACAGTGGTAATTTATGTAAAAATTTCATGAACTGTTAAAAGTTTCGTTTAACCTATGTTATTTTAAGTTATTGATAAATTTAGGTATATTTTATTTAATTACTAGGAGGAATCGGCCCCACTGATAATATAAATACATGTTGCCATGGCGCCACCTGGTGCCCTATTGTTTAAACCGAAATTGTTTAGACAATTGCATGGAATGGTTATTTTTTAACCGGACAAATTTTTGTCATATTATTTATTGAAATACAAATAAAAAAGGTTCTATGACTGTTTACGATTAAGTTAATATTTTTGGAGATATGAATTTTTAAAAGTTCGAAAAATCACAAATTGAGGTACTTTTGACCCATGAAAAGTATGTATTAAGAAAAAAATAAAACATAAAAATATATTTTTTTATTCTTTATACAAAAGTTAATAATATCCTTAATTGAGATTTTAAAAAATGTTATTGTTGATACAGATTTTTTTATTGTTGCTTCGTCTCTTTGACTTATACGCTGCATCGGTCCCTTTGTGTCCTGAATCATTATTTATCACTTATCTTAAAAACTAATATTATCAAATTGTTAAAGAAAGCAATGTTATTAATAATTTAATTATCTAAAATTTGTTGTTATTAATTTTTTTTTTTGAAATCAATGTTACAAAAGTTATTGGAGCTTTATTTTACAAGTACTTGTAAACGCGCGTAATAAACAATAAAAAAACCTGTATTTTTTTCAAATATCAATTAAGGATATTCTTAACTATTGTATAAAGAAAAAAAAAATACATTTTTTATAACTTTTTTTATAATATATGTTTTTCATGGGTCAAAAGTAGCCAAATTTGAGATTTTTCGAACTTTTAAAAATTCATATCTCCAAAAATATTAACTTTATCGTAAAAAGTCATAGGACCTTTTTTATTTGTATTTCAATAAATAATATGAAAAATAATTATCCGGGTAAAAAGTAACAATTCCATGTTTAAACAATTTTGGTTTAAACAATATGGCACCAGGTGACGCCATGGCAACATGCATTTATATCATCAGTAGGGCAATTTAAAGAGGATCGTATAAAAAAATTGAGGTGGAATAGTTTTCGATACTCATGCGCCGATTCCTCCTAGACTAAATTGTTAATGCGAAATATTTTTTGCATTCGTTTACAGTCCATCAATTCCGAAGACTCGAATTTTATATTGTCTCCTCCTTTATTTTAAGAAATCCATGTTAAAACTTCTATCTGCAAAATAGTTTGCTTCAGAGGAAGAAAACTCTTTTGCAGACAGAAGTTTTTACAGAGTTACAGTTTTAAAGAGTTAAACCTCCAAGTATTTGTATATCCTGTATAACCAAACTAATCTTTATGACACTAGCGGTACGTAGGTACCAGAAATATATGGAACACCTTAGTGGCATAGTGGTCAGTGACCCTGCTAGTACGCGAATCCCCCGGGTTCGATTCCTGGGGCGGAGGGGATATATTGCCAACGATTTTTGCCGCGCCGAAACGCCGCTTTTCGTGAGATCAGCAAAGTTAAACGACCCCGGGCAGCGTTAGTAATTGACCGCCAGTAAACACCATGTGCCGTTGGGTGTGGCTCGGAACCCACGTTAAACTGTAGGTCCAGTCTGAATGACATCACTCAGACCTTAATGGGGGTATTTTAGGGGTAGTACTTATTTGTATACCCGTAATGGCACTGCCCTAAAAGAAGCGGTAAAATACAAAATCTTTATGCTTCTGTGCTTGGATAGCCTTGTGGAAACTGAGAAATAAAATAGGTCAAACATCTAGAGACACGGCACCCATAGTATCTTATATCTACGCTTTATAAAAGCCTTGGTGGACTATCACGAAAATAAAAAAAACACGTTGTGCCACTTTAAAAGATACGAATGTGAGTGTTTGTATGTCGGTTAAGGGATTAGAAACACCAATTTAGGGTATTTATTTGATTAAGTTTAATATAATTTATTCTCTTCTTTACTTATATAAATAATTTTTACATGGTATAACAGGGATACTAAACTGAATCTATTGAGCTGGTATGGATGTTGTGAACCCTGGGAAATAGCAGAATGGTTGGATCACTATGCAATTTGCTGGTTTAAAATTATATTGGTAGATAGGTGATGCTTTTAATAAAAAAGAATATTTTTATATGATTAAATGGAGCTAAATAAACTTTAGAAACACTCTGTGAGTGGATATAATATTTATAGAATGAACTTGAGCTGCCAAGAACGAAAGGTTTAATTATAAAATATATTACCTCGAGCGTTTAAGAATTAAAAACGTAACCTTGGAACCTGCAGGAGCTAAAAATGTCTTTTTTAAATGTTACTTTTTAGATCTACTTGCTAAAATACCTTTAGCGTGGCCATTGCTAATTTTTTTTTCTAAATAATTATCATAGGTAGAAATAGTTATAAAATAATCATTTTAGTTTAATTTTTAAATCCTTTAATTTTTAATTTTTACATTTACTTAAAGATAATAAAGAGTCTTAGACATTTATTTGATAATTTATAAAATAAAAATTATTTTTACCTTCCTAATACAGGTTTTTCATTAAATCTACTTAAAAATAGTAATATCTTATCTCATTTATTTAAATAAGGGGGTACCCATTAACTGCCTGAGTTGTTTTTCTTTTAATTCGAAAAGTACCGTTTGCTATCCTCAACCAGTCCTTCGTAATGACCTTTAGCAGATGTTTTCCCGGAACCGAAAGCAATTCTTAAGCATTTTTGTTTATTACTATTTTGGCATGAATTTATATTCAATTTGTACAAAAAGAATATTTGGAGAATCTCCATTAACTTTCACAAAATAAGTGTTTTTCATTAATTTTTTGAAAACAAATTCTAGTTATAAATTTTATTGCATTCAAAGTTTGGAAAGCCTATGATAAATTAAGCTTCGCCCCTTAAAAAAAAGTTTATACTTTTAGCTACATTACAAGTAATTAATGCATTTTATGCTTATTTAAGGCTTCAAAACCGAATTTGGAAGAAAGAAAGTAACAGTTAACTGTATAATTATTATTAAGAAATCAATGATTTTTCCGACAAATTTTTGGTTTGAGTATGTCTAAGCGGACGGCCGTAAGACGCAATTGTTTACCATATATTTTAATAGGATTCATATAACAATGCATATAGAAATTATTTAAAATGAAATTTGTAAAAAGAAAAGTGATACTTTATGTATTTTTTATTTAACAGAAAATTACATCCAAGTAGGTAATTCTTTATAGTCCAATAAATGAAGGGACAAAGCTGTAAATAAATCTGTACAGTTTTCCCTTGTAGCGCAATTTTTAGGTCTTCGGGAATGCTTTCGAGCGAAAAAAATGGCCCTTTAAGGCCCTAAAAATAGATTTCCCGCTAATATCTGCCAAAATATGTGAATTGGAGAATTTTTGTTTTGACAAAAAAAAATAAAGATCGCCTTTTAGTCTACAAAAATGGCCCCTATACTTTTTTCGAAAAATCGATAGTGTTCGAGATAACGGGACCCAAAAGTTTCCTCATTTTAGCTGCCGCTCT
The DNA here is from genome assembly GCA_019359885.1 of Listronotus oregonensis. Lineage (NCBI taxonomy): Eukaryota > Metazoa > Arthropoda > Insecta > Coleoptera > Curculionidae > Listronotus > Listronotus oregonensis. The sequence goes on from JAHBCN010009766.1 coordinate 23,976, forward strand.
ACCGTTAGAATGCCGCTATCTTCATGGATTCACTTATAAGCGCGCGGACGAATTGTTTCATTTTTTCTCAATATTTCGAGAGTATCTATTAATTTTTGATATTTTTTGAAAAAATGGTTTTTTATTAACATTTCTTTTTTACCATGAGACCTTAGCAAGTGTTCAATGATCCCAGAAAATTTTCTTTACCATCTTTTTTGCGTTTTGATAAAAATTGTTTATCCCATCTGCACTTTTTAGCCGTTTCCGGAGTTCTAGAAAATCTAGAATAAACGCGAATCAAAAACTCATCCTCTATTGAAATGCTTTCCAATGCACATTAATCATTTGGAAGCTTAGATTGTCTAGTTTCCAAATGTACTTTTTTCTTTTTAATAAAGCCCAATAATTGGTCAAAAATCAGGGAAATCATCACACCAGTGACTCGCGGATTCACAACTAGCCACATCTATCCAGTGTGGAATGTTCTGGATTTTTCGACGGCCGTTTTTGCGAATAATATTGGTGTTGCGAAAAAAATGGTAAGGACCATTTTTGTAGATTTCGAGGTGATCTTCATTTTTTTGTTTAAACAAAAATTCTCTAATTTGCATATTTTGGCAGATATTCGCGGGAAACTTATGTTTGGGACTTTAGGGGACCGTTTTCAGCGGGTTTCTACGTCGGAATCGTGATAAACTTTTTCTCGCTCGAAAGCATCTGCAAAAAATAAGAATTGCGCCACAAATGAAAACTGTACAGATTTATTTACGGCTTTGGGTACTTCCAGGTGTTCAGTTACTGGACTATTAGTGAATTAAATGTTATTTTACTCGTGAAAAGCTAGTTTTCACGACATTTAGCTATATTTCAAGTAATTAATGCATTTTATACTTATTTTAGGTGTTCAATCAAATTTGGAAGAAATATATTTACAATTAAATTATTCCTAATTTATTTTAAACGATGGTAAATCTACAATCATCAAAAAATAAATGATTTTCCTGATAAATATTTGATTTGAGTATTTCTTACTGGATGGACGTAGAACGCAACGGTTTACCAGAGATTTTAATAAAATTTATATGATAATTCATATAGAAATTAATTTAATTAAACTTTTAAAACAGAACAGAGATACTATTTGTGTATTTTATGTTTTTATTATTGAGTTAGAAGAAAACAAGGTTTAATTAAGTAACGTTTTAATAAATTAGTGTTAGTCTACTCCCTGTTTACTCTCTATTTAACTGTGTAAGTTAAAACAGAACACACATACAGCTATTCTGCATTAGGTTAGTCTAGTTTTAGTACCGAATATTATTTTATTACAAATAATAACCTTTCTCTTAACATTTTTTAAATAAAACTAATAAATGTCAATAAGAATCCTTTTATTTTAAATAACTTATATCAAACATGCATTAAATTTAGGGTTCCCATACGTCCGGATTTGCCCGGACATGTCCGGGTTTTCAAGGTGTCCGGGGACGTCCGGCCGCATTTTTAATATAGGCCCGGAAAACGCCGAAGTTTGCAAATACAATAATCAGTTTTTTTTGCTAAAAAAATATGTTTCTGTAGAACAACATAATTTTTTATCCCACAAAAAGTGGTTACTTTATTTTCAGCATTGCTTGTCTATTGAAGTTTTTTTAGAACTGTTAAAATTATGCGAATTCTTTTTTTTTTATTTCAATATGACCTGTTCTAAGTTTTATGACTTTATATTATTACCAGAGAATTGTTCCGTTTTTATTTAAAGTCTTGAAATCAAATAAATATAAACTATAAAAATATATAAATTTTTTTAAATTAATTTTTTTTACCATGCATGCTATTTTTGTTTTTACCTGAGAATTTTATGTTTTATGTTGTCATACCTAAAAATTTTATGTTTTTTCTACCATATAAGGCTAATATGTCTTTAATTTAGGTTTCTAATGTATTTTTGCATATAATAAAATAAATCTTTAAATATTTTTTAAAGTGTTTTTATTTTAATTTAGCTTTTATTGTTATAATAAATTTATTACATATATTTTTTGAAGCGTCCGTATTTGTCCGGATTTTTGGACTCATGTGTCCTGGATTTGAAAAAGACCATATTTATGGAAACCCCAATTAAATTGTGAAATTATAGGTTAAGTCTCAGTTTTAGTAATTGTTATTAAAATTAAAAAAGTATATTAGCTTTTGTTCTATTTATTTTAAATAACAAACATGTAATTTGTGGTGAAAGAAGACCAGTGGGATAAGGTGTAGAATACCAGTAGGTATCGTTGGACTTCAGTTGAATTCCGTGGGACTCCAGTGGGATTCCGTGATATTCTGGTGTACAAAATATTTAAGGGTGGTTTACTCCCAGAAAATAACATTGTTTGATAATAATAATTTTACTTACAATAATAATAATAATAATAACCTTTTTTTAAATAGAAACACGCATACTTATGATAATTAGAATACTTTTTACATTTGTTATAACATAAATAAAATATTGTAATAAAATATAACAAACAATAGCATCATATGTGTATCTAAACAGAAAATACAACAATAATTTTTTTGTTAAATGTCTCTGCTATTGATTACACTCTTATTTAATTTTTTTAAATTTCAAAATTACAGAAGGTGTCTTTGAAAGGCCTGTGCACTTTTTAATATATTTGAAAAATTTGTCAATCTCTTATCCAATAAAAAAATCATAGTTTTTTCAGTTTGACTATTTTAATATAAAAATTATTTATATAATGTGGCGATACAAATAGAAAGGAAGGAGAATATTTACTATTTTGAAAATAAAAACTTTTTTTCAATATTTTAATAAGTCTCGATTTGTTAAAAATTACGATAAAGATATTGATGCATATCAATTTCATTCAAGGATTATTCTTATACTGTGATTTTGTAATTTTTGCAATGATGCTTTGCAATTTTATTTACGAAAGATTAAAGCTTGTACAGTATGATTAATGAAGTATACTCTTAAAAAAAGGTAGTTTTGAGCTAATAAAAAGATTAGATAAGACCCGAGAAGTACGCAAAGCATTTCAACAAAATCTCCCCTTCACTACCATAATATTTTAATTTATTAAAATATAACAATAACCGAATTAAACATGTTACAATTATAATAAATAAACGAATGTTATAAAGAGTTAATAACCATTTTAACAAATAGTCCGGGAGGCCACCGCAAAAAAGCTGGTCAATAAGAGATACGCATGAAACAGAGTCCATTCGCGCCGCGAATATTGGATCCAATTTGGGGTTCGGGACATAATGTTTTTCTCAAAAACGGTATAGGTTATCGATAATTTTCAAAAACTATATGAAAGCCAACACTTAAATATAGGCTTCTGCTGTAAAAGTTTTTTAAATTTGGATTTAGTTTTTAATATTTCCTTAAGTGAAAGTCACCCCAAAATAGGTTATGTTTAGATACTATTTTCTCTTAATTCGACTTATATTTCAAAAATCCGTTACAGCAGAGGCATATATTATTTCCTTACCTTTAAGATGATGTACAGTTTATGTCATTTAAGTGAAAAATAGTTACCGAAAAACGTTATCTCCTGTAGGCTTGCAATCGGAAACAACATCGCATTGATACACCGAATTTGAAAGAACCTAAATAAAATATAATATTTTTAATGCTATACGAAAATTGTGATAGTGGGAGTTTGTTAGTCTCCGCCCACCGTCTTTGCGTCCTTTCACCCGACCCCTAAGGTGTAGCTTAAATGCACTCTTAAATTACTATGAAGTATAGTCAATTCAAAGAAGCACTGCTGCCTCAGCTCAACGGGTTCAATTTGCATTTTTTACCTAAATAAACCGTAAAAACTTTTTCTTCAATATAACTAGAAAACTATTGATTTTAGGAGAAAAAAGTTTATAATCAAAATTAAAAGTCTAATAAAACTAGATAATTTTTGTTTTATAAATTTTTTTATGGATCTTTTAGTTTTTTGAGAGATTAATATAATTTATTATAAATTTAAAATAGAAACGCAAATATCTCAAAAACTAAAAGAGCTACAAAGAAATGTATTTAACACAAAATATGCTTTTTAAATAAACTTTATGAGTAAATGCTAACCAGAATGACATAGAAAACACTGGTTTGTCATTTTTATTGTTTTATAGAACTTTTTAATACGGGAAATATTTAGAGCACTTTAAAAATTAAAGCGTTAATTAAAAGTAAATTAAAAACTGCATTTGTACATTGGAAAAATTATATTTTAAAACAGTAACTAAATTAGTAAGTGAAATTATTTCTATTAAAAAGATTGTAAGTCTTTAAGATTTACTTCTTAAGCTTAATAAAAAATGTTTTAAAAGTTTATTGCTAAATAAACTATATACAATTTTTTTTGTTAAAAAAAAGATTATAATTTTCTTCAGATCATTATAAACAAGTAACTGTCTTTATAAATGATTAATATTAATATTAAAATCGATAATAAAAATATTTAAACGATGAGCTATACACATAGTAGCATAGGAGATCGAGAAATGTTAAGCGTCCTGCCAGGTATATAACACCCAGATAGAGGGGACACTTATTTTTTTAATAAAATATGACCTTTACTTTTCTTTTAGTTAAAATTTCAAGTGGATGGAAATGGGTACGGTTATTGGAACAAAAATATCCGTGCCACCATGATATCCCCCACTGCCTCGAGGCACATATGTATTAGATTGTTTTATTTAATAAATGGAACATTTTAAATCAATTTTTATATGGATCAAAGTTGGTATACTTACTTGAACCAAAAAATATTATTAGCGAAATTTTTGGCCAAATTCACTTTTTTGCTTCTTATATCCTTTATTACTTATTTTATTAAAAATGTTTATATAACCTTTTTTATAGAGCTTATTAAAAAGCATATTTTTTGTTAAATACATTTTTCGTAGCTCTTTTAGTTTCTAGGATATTTGCGTTTTTATTTTAAATTTAAATTGTTAATATCTCAAAAGCTAAAAGAGCTACAAGAAATTTTATTAAACAAAAGTTACGTAGTTGTATTAGACTGGACCATTAATTTTAATTATGTATGTAATTCAATAGTTTTCAAGTTATACTGAAAAAACCGATTTTCACGATTTCTTTTAGGTAAAAAAGTGCAATTTGAATCCGCTGAGCTAAGGGAGCAATGCGGCTTTGAATTGACTATAGTTTACAGTAAAATAAAAAAAAGTGTTTTATGGTATCTCTTATTCAGCTTATATATATATATATATATATATATATATATATATATATATATATATATATATATATATATATATATATATATATATATATATATTTATATATATATATATATATATATATATATATATATATATATATATATATATATATATATATATATATATATATATATATATATATATATATATATATATATATATATATATATATATATATATTCAGGGTGCCACAGATTCAAGTGCATGCATGGGATCTCGAAACCGTTACAAGTCGGTTAAATTATGGCAAAGTTGCATTTAGTTACACAGCGTTTAGAAGTTGTAAATTCGGACTCGAGTATCGAAAACCGAAATTTTGATTTCGTTTTTTTTCTGACGTTTAGAGATATGAACAAATTTTCTTTCATGGCCACTTTTTAAGTTATAAAACAGTTTAATATTTTCCGCACGACGTTTCGTTTTTGTTAAACCACATCAACTTTATTTTTTTAAATACGGCCCTCAATTGTTTATTACATTTTTTACAGTTATAATCAATTACAATGATGTATAACACTTATTATTTTTCTGGTAAATAAACATATTTTCCATAAGAGACAATGAGTTAGACAAGGAACGCACATCATTTCTTATAGGGGCGTTCCATATTTGTTAAATAAATATTAAGTGTTATACATTTTTGTAATTGGGATAACAAGGGGTTCAAAAAAATTAAAAAAACCCATTTCATATTTAAAAAAAAAAAGTTGATGATGGTTTAAGGAAAACGAAACGTCGTACAAAAATCTCTCAAAGCTGTTTTGTAGAGCTAAAAATGGCCGAGAAAGTGCATTGTTTTTCCATATCTCTTTAAATAACGCCAGAAAAATAAAACGAAATCGCAAAATTTCGTTTTTTTTTGGATATCTCGAAGTACGAATTTTACAACTTTCTAAACGGCAGTTGTTAGGACCAAAAATTATAATATTATTTAATTTAATTAAAATTATAAATTTTATATAATTTATTTTCAATAAATATATATATAATATATATATATATATATATATATATAATATATATATATATATATATATATATATATATATATATATATATATATATATATATATATATATAATATATATAATATATAAATAATATAATTAATGGTTTGATTTTGAGGTAGTATCTTTGATATGATGGCTAAAGATCACAACGTTTCAGTTCAAGTTAACATAGGGTTAGTTAAACCACATCTGGTGGGTGATATTTACAAAAACCTTGGAAAGGAGTTGAGCAACTCAAAAGTAGTAAAGCTAAGTAGGATATATGATTACCAAAATATCTTACATAAGAGAAAGAGGCAAAGGAAAACAAAAAAACAAAACTACCTATGTACCAAACAACTCTGCTTGCTGTTTGCAAGTATTGAATATAACTGTCAATGTGGTAATTATTTAAAATTCAAAGAAAAAGAGGAAAAATTACCTTATGTCCAAAATTTAAGTAAGACATTTTGGTGATTATGTATCGTACTTAGCTTTACCTACTTTTGAGTTGCTTAACTCCTCTCTAATGTTTTTGTAAATATCACCTATCAGATGTGGTTGGACCCTATGTTAACTTGAACTGAAATTTTTAATTTTGCAAAATTAATAAAAAACACAACTTCCCTTATTTTTTTAAGCCATCTATCAGTTATACCTTCAAACCAAAACACATCTTGTTAAATATTACACAAGAATGCTAACTGTTTTTCACAAAAGAAGTTTTTTCCCTTAAATGGGGGTTAGTAAGTAGATTGTTACTAATATTATATATTTTTTTATTGTTAAAGGGATAATTTTTCTTTGTTAAAAAATTGTTAATTTTTTGTTTCAGCAAACAAGCTCAATTCACTAATTGTGTTTCCATTATTGTAGCCCTGAGGAATAAAATAAAATTTTTCGAAAGCTTGGAGTAGCACAAATTAAATTTGTTGTTTAATTAGTCAAGAGACCCTATACTTTATATATATATATATATATATATATATATATATATATATATATATATATATATATATATATATATATATATATTTTTTTAAAAAAAAAAAAAAAAAACAACACCTTCTATTATATTGTTCTAAAACTGATTAAATTGCTAAATCTACAAACATCTTGGTTATTGAAATGATAAATAAATGTCTCACATGGTCAAAACATCCAGCACTACAAGTACATACATAAAACCGACTAAGAAGATTACGCCGGGTATTATATGGAGCTTTTTGTCCGGCTTTTTGCTGTTTCCCATAAACGACACCGGCAAAATAAAAACGCATGCTGTTAGTTGTCTTCTAATCCTTGTTTGCATTCCAAATTTAAAAGGGCATGCCAATATTCGGATGACATTTTGGGCGGGCCGGACAGATAACAATAAGTCTGGTCCTCGAATATTGCCCGGCACTGTTACACGCCGTCTAGTTTCAAAGGGGTGCCTTAATATTATTAAATTAAAAAGGGGATTTAGCTTTTCCCTTTTCAAAATTAAAAAGGTTTTTTTGTCAAAATTTATTATTTAAGTATACGCTTGTTTAAAATAAAATTACTTACAAAAAGGCAATACACTATTTTATTATGTTTGAAACGATTTTTTACCCATTATCTTGTTTATTTTTAATATGTTAAGATATAAACCTTTTAGTTGGCTTATTCTAGTACGTGTAAACGAAAATGAATTTAGAAATTGGAAAATGAAATGAAAATGGATTTTGAAAATTTAAAACGACCTAATAAATAAAAAAACTAGGGTATTTTTAAATTAGTTGGGCGATTGAACGGCGTACGTGCGATGATATCCTTTAGCATTAAGATCGAGAGGATTAAAGTCTATTTAAAACGCGGTTCCTGGGTCCCAACGCTTCGGAAAAACTACTTTCAGGGTATGTTTTTGGAAGTTGATTCAATTTCGGGGGCCGCTCGGAAATTCTGGACCCCCAAAAATGCAAAAAAAACCTTTTTTGGTTTTTTAACGAAAATCTTTTAAAAAAATTGAACCGAAAATACTCGGGTTTTTTTGGCAATTCCAATTTCCCCGGGGGCTCGAAACCCTTGAACCCGGGTAGTAAAAAAGGGAAAAAATTTTGGGGTTTTTAAAAATAATCTTTAAAAATTTTTGAAAAATTTATATTGATAAAATTGCATTTTACATGACATTATATTAATTTGAGCCAAATTAAATTTTCGGGTAATTCATAAAAACAACCCCCCCAAAATTCCTAAAATGTGTACAATTTTTTGGTATAATAAAGAAACATACAAAAGAAATTAATTTAAACTTATTGCTTTACTTTTAATTCAAATTGTATATTTTCTAAGCTCCCAAAAGGGGTGCGAGGGATACTAACCTATAGTATCTTAGGGGAGGGAAACATTTTTTTTTTTGGTCGTAAAATGGCTATTTATATAAAATTTAAGACAAAAAATATTCTTTTTCTGATTTTAAATATTTAAATATAATAACATTGATGATATTTGGGTGAACCATTTTTGAGATATTTTAGCTTAAAGTGTTAATAAATTGAAAAAAAAAATATTAGTATCAAGGAAGCCATAAAAACAATAAAATTGTTAAATAAATTTTTCATTTGAATATTGCAAACGTTAAAGTTATTTAATTTAACTTTAAGAACAATTTATATTGCTTTTTTGTCGATGGGATATTCAGAACAACAAAAAATCGCCATTGTCTTCTTCATCGCAACAATAATACCTAATGTGACGTAAGTGCAAAGGGAATATCACTTTTAATATCCTTAACAATGGGTACCAATTTTAGACACTATAATATACAGAGTTAGAATGTTTAGTGAACTGAAAAACTTAAATATAAAAAAAGGGGACTGTAGCACGAAATAAAAATGAAAATTTGGACATCCTCGTTTTTTTCCTGGATAATTAATTATTAAACTTTTTTTACTGAGCTAACACTAAATACTTTTAATAATATTTAAAAATCCTGAAATATCAATCCCAGATCCGGTATCTGGACCTAGTAAAACAGATTATAAAATTTATTCGACCTTAAAATTATACAAATTTCATACTTATAAATTTATGTCCGTTCAGAATTTTTTTGAACAAAACATGAGAACCGTCCTGAGTACCTATGCATTGGAAATAGCTAGGTTTATGCAGCGTCCTATATATATATATATATATATATATATATATATATATATATATATATATATATATATATATATATATATATATATATTATTTTATATAAATATATATATTTTATATTTTTTATATATATATTTTATATTTTAATATATATTTTTTATATATATATTTTTATATATAATATTATATATATATATATATATATATATATATATATATATATATATATATATAATAAAAATTTAATTCAATTTTTTTATAAGGAACAAGTTTTTGGCTCCGGAATTTTTAATTTTTTGTTTTTAAAAGTGTTTATCATTTTTGATCTTGGTTCCGGTTTTCTTTTAATGGGGAAATTATTGTAATAAAGGTGAAAATCTTTAAAAAAGCGAAAAAACCCAAAGGGGAACAAACAAATAAAGTGGGAAAAAAAGTTCCCTCCGATACCAAAA
>JAHBCN010009767.1:0-33956 GCA_019359885.1 Listronotus oregonensis
TTTTTTCTTAATCTAAATATGTAAAAGGGTATATATCACTGTATTTAAAATTTTCAAAAAATTTCGTAAAATAAGTTAGTTTTTACCTTGACGCCCTCTAGCGGCGTTTGTGAGATGAGTGTAGCAATAGTTTATAAACCTGAAAATAATGCTTAAAATGCACTTCTAAACGAGACCAAGTTAACTAAATTCGGTGAAAGCAAACCGGAGTTATTAGCACTTTTCTAAATTAAACTTTAACCTTCCCCACCACTTTAATTTAGAACTGACAAAAATTATACCTGAAGCTTTTGTTTAGAAAACATTAAAGAATAAAATAGTACCACTTATTGATACACTTTATTTAATATTTTTTTGAGAAATGTATATTTTTATGTTTTGTTGTTACCCTTACGCCCCCTAGCGGCCATCCCACAGACTTGAAAATAATTTCCAGCAATTTCTCTTGGTCACTTTTATCTAAAAAATTTTTCCCGATAGTTATACCATTAGTAGTTTCTGAGATATAGCCGACTACCTCTCTTAGTGGAACACCCGGTACATTGTTTAATCATCAAAGATCACCTCGAAATCTACAAAAATGGTCCCTACCATTTTTTTCCAACACCAATATTTTTCGCAAAAACGACCGTCGAAAAATTCATAACATTCCACACTGGATAGATGATGTGGTAGTAGGAGTTTCTTACTAAAAAATGCATATGGACAATACAAATTTTTATCAAAACGCAAGAAAAATTGTAAAGAAAATTTTCTGGGATCATTGAACACTTGCTAAGGTCATTTTTTCAAAAAATATCAATAAATTATTGAGATACTCTCAAAATATTGTGAAAAAAAATTTGACCGCTTTTTTCAATATTCTAGAAAAATCAGAATGGACCCAAACTCATATGCAATGATAGGTAAAGGTTTCCCATTCCGATGAACTTTGAATGATTAAAAAATGTACATTATTGCCCGAGCAATGGAACAATTCGTCCGCCCGCTTATAAGTAAATCCATAAAGATAGCGGCATTCTAGAGGTAGAGCGGTAGCTAAAATGTGGTGTGTGTTAGGTCCTGTTATCTTGAAAACTATCGATTTTTCGAAAAAAATTATAAGAACCATTTTCAGCCCTTTCCCACCTGTTAATGTTGATAAACTTTTTTTCGCTCGAACGCATCCCCGAAAACCTAGGCATTGCGCCACAAGGAACTGTATAGATTAATTTACAGCTTTGTCCCTTCATATATTGGACTATATGTTAAGCTTTAGCAACTGACTAAACATTTTTTAATATAATTTTCACTTGAATTTTCACAATTTACAACTGTATGATACACAGATTCTTTAAAGCTAGTGTAGATTTTTTTTATAGGTAATGGTTATAATTTTAGTGTAATTTTAGTGTAAATATACTTCAAAGACATAAAACAAGATGCAAAAGGTAGTACGCATTGGTCGAGCTTGAGGTTAAAGAATGGAGTATTATTTTTTATGCCCTTTGTAGTATTGGTAAGTAAGATTAATTACAATTTTATTCTAAAAAATAATTGGTTTGAATAATAAAATTGACTCTGTATGATTAAAAAAAAACATGTACATAACAATCTAATTGTTCCATGTGGTGTTCAGCTGTCTAACCTTTTCCAATGGTTGGGGGGAAACCTTTTCTTTACACATACCTTATATACGAGAAAGCTGCCATATTTTTTTGCAGATTACTTTTCGGATTACTTGGACCTTAAATACATAGAGGTTCCGGTGATGAGACGACCTAAAGGTAGAGGTAACCATCGATGCCCATGTGGAAAAACATATTATGACAAAAAGAATTTGATACGACATCAAAGACTCAACTGTTTTCTTTTTGTTCCAGAGGTTCAGTAACAGATCAAGTAACTCGGTTAACAGAGGTTTTTTCTGGGTACCTTAAATTTAACAGCACACCACCAGTACTAAGTGATGCATAGAATATAAACAACCTAAATCTGAACAAAGAGCTGTAAATTGATTATAACTTTATAACCGTATAAAAATGGTACTTGCTGGTGGTTTAATGTTAAATTTAAGGTACCCAAACAGCTATAACTTTGCTCTGTAAACCAGTCCAGTCAATAAGTTCCAAAACATGTTAATTCGAGATGAATACATGAAATTCGTCTTATTTTTTGTTAACCTAAAAAAAATATAATTAAAAAAATTAAGGACTTTTTAAAACTTTTATAACGTGATCCCATTAAGTAGGTAGGAAGTGGAAAACAATTTCGTTAATTAAAAATGGCCTTAGTTGTTAAAAAATAAACTTTTAAACTTGTTTCGAACAGAAATTTGTTCATCGAAGTGTATATGATACACCAATTATTATTATTTATTTTTTAATTAAAATTGATTACTTAAAGCTGAAACATCCTTCAAATTCATTCTTTCGGGCATTACTTCAAATCCAATAAGCTATTTTTAGGAGCTTTATTTGCAATGAACAATGGAATGCCAATCTGAGAAAGGCGTTTTAAGGATTTTTTTTACCAGTAAAAATTGCAATTGTTGTTACATTAAAAAACCATTTTGATTTTTGATGATAACTCAAAAACCATAAGATATAGCGGAAATTGCAAAAAAGATCCTCGAAGAACAGAAAATTTCCGATAAAAAAGTCCCAACTTTTGGGGTTCTATCTGCTTTATTTATAATATTAATTTAACGCTGAAAATGGGCCTCCGCTCGACATTTTAGGTTGCGCGCTCGTCGTCAAAACCGAGTACGTCACACTTAATAATTTTTGAGGCCATTAAATATTAATTTAAAAATTTAAAAAATTATGGTAAATTCAGAACACTTTAAAGAGTTTATTTTCGTTAAAAATTTAACTTAAAGTTAGTTATTTAACAAGTTAGATAACTGTCAGTTACCAAAATTGTTTTGAACTTTGGTTCTCATTGTACAGGGTTTTTGGCTATATTTTGAACGGGGTCTACACGTGTTATCTTTAGGAATATTTAAAAAAATTAAATACAAGAGTTTTATGGTTTTATCTGAACCGCTGGGATTTGCTAAAAAAAGAAACAAATGATAAACGACAAGTTGACTAATGAACATCAACTTTCTTATTTTTAATGCAATGCCCTATATATTTTAACCTATTACAATAGACAATTTTTTTCTGATTTCAAAAATATATAGTTTGCCTATGTTTGCATTAACAGTTTTTGCAATATTTAAATTTTTAGAATTGAATTTTTTATTATTCAGACCTCTTGCGTCTTAGCTAGTTACGCGAAGTGGGCTTTGATAAAATACCTATATTATTAAACAAAACAACAAATATTACAGTGATTGACACCGCAATAAAGTCTGTCAAATTTGATAAAATTAAAGAGTTAGGAAGTTAATTATATTGTTAAAAAAACAACATTTTAAAAATAGCCAAAATAATCATTTAATTTGAAATTACATAATTAGGTATCATAAACACATAACTCATTCGACCCAGCTACCACCGTTATTAAAACCATCCTGAATATTGTTTTTCAATTTATGTCTAATCGCATCTAGTATAAACTGTAGATTAAAATGGTTTAATTCTCAAATCTCTGTTAGTATTTTGTGAGTAAGTTGTTCTAAATTGTGACATCTATTATAGTATATTTTATTCTTTAAATAACCCCACAAAAATAGATCCAACGGGGAGAGATCAGGACTGTTGGGTGGCCAATGTATTGGACCGTGCCTTCCAATCCATAAATTATATTTATTACTAAGAAATTCTGTTACCTGAACCACATTATGAGCAGAAGCTCCGTGCTGCTGCCATATAATCTGGTTATAATTAATTACTGGTAACTCTTCCAAAAGGTTTTCTATGTCATTTTGTAAAAGCCTGAGATATTTTTGACCATTCATGTTCACCTCTAATATTATAGGACCTAAAACCCTATTTCTATACATTGCACACCAAACGTTGACAGATCTTTGCCCTTGAATTTTCACAACTTGTTTTTTTTTAGGGTTTTGAGTAGCCCAAAAATGTTTATTTTTGCGACTAAACATTCCGGCAATTGTAAAACTCGCCTCGTCTGTAAAAACAATTTTTGTTTGAAAGTTAGGGTCATATTGTATTCTTATCAACATTTCTTGACAAAACTCGGTACTTCGCATTTTATTTTCCTCGGTTAAGTTTTGAACCGGTTAAAATTTATAGGGCTTATAATGGTAATAATTTAAAATTTCATGAATTTTCCACCAAGATATATTGACAAGACGGGCAACATCTGGTATAGATCTTTCTGGATCTTCTAAAAATATAAAACGTAGCTATTAAACGTTCATTTTTCTTTAATACTGTTATATTTACCTTGAAAATATACCAAAACCTCCAAATCCTGCTCCTCTTTTCTTGCTATAGTTCTTATTTTCCTAAAAACAGTTTTTCTCTGCTGAAAATTTTTAATAATATAATGGATCGTTGTTTTGCATGGAGTAACTCTTTGAGGATACTCTCTTAGATACTGATTTCGTGCCAGTTTAAAATTATTAAATCTATAATAAATTCTAACTATATCTGACTTCTCTTGTTCGGAATAACCCATAATAAAGAAATCTAATTTCCCAACTCTTTAATTTTATCAAATTTGACAGACTTTATTGCGGTGTCAATGACTGTAATATTTGTTGTTTTGTTTAATAATATAGGTATTTTATCAAAGCCCACTTCGCGTAACTAGCTAAGACGCAAGAGGTCTGAATAATAAAAAATTCAATTCTAAAAATTTAAATATTGCAAAAACGGTTAATGCAAACATAGGCAAACTATATATTTTTGAAATCAGAAAAAATTGTCTATTGTAATAGGTTAAAATATATAGGGCATTGCACTAAAAATAAGAAAGTTGATGTTCATTTGTCAACTTGTCGTTTATCATTTGTTTCTTTTCTTAGCAAATCCTAGCGGTTCAGATAAAACCATAAAACTCTTGTATTTAACTTTTTTAAATATTTCTAAAGATAACACGTGTAGACCCCGTTCAAAATATAGCCAAAAACCCTGTACATCAAAAAATGTTTAAATAATTGTATAATTTTTTTGTTTCGTGTAGCCCTTCGTACATACATACTTAACAAGATAAGGTCATAAAAGTTTAAAAAATTGTGATCCTTTGTTTATAATAATTTTATAATTTTGACAAAAAATAAAAAAACAGGGTAATATTGTCAAAGTTATAAAGTTATTATAAACAAAGCATTAATTTTTTTTACCTTTAATGGCATGATCTTTTTAGGTATGTATACAGTGTGTCCCAGGATAGGTGGTCCGCAAGGACTAACAGACAAAAAAATTACGAATTTTAAAACGGTATTTTGGGATTATGGTCTGCATGGTCTGAAACTTAAATACACAAAGTTTCACATTGGTGTTATACAGGAAAATTATAACTAAATTGTTATAAATCGCTACCAGTAAAGTGACCCTAATTTGAGAGATAGAGGAAATTGTATTAAGAAAAAGTTGTTTAGAATTAAAATTTAGGCTAGAATCTCATCATCTTATAGTGTTCTTATTTTAAATTTAATATTTTTAAAGAATTCTATCATGTTTTTTAAGTAATTATTAATTTCTACCTTAAAGACCAACACAGGAGTCGTATGACATTGACATGGCATTTTACTGGTAGCGATTTCTAACAATTTAGTTATAAACTGATCTGAGTAAAACTTTGTGTATTTAAGTTTTAGACCATGCAGACCATAATCCCAAAACACCGTTTTATAATTCGTAAATTTTTTTCCGTTTGTCCTTACGGAACACCAATCCTGCGGCACACTGTATAAGAAAGGCCTCACGACGCAAAAAATTGATACGACAATTTTTTAAACTTTTTTTTAATATACAGGGTCTTTGATTATATTTACGTGGCTTCTGAGGCCTTTATTTTTGAAGACAAAAAAAATGTTTTATATAAAAATTGAAGAATTTTTTCCATATTATCTTTTGAAATTATCAGTAAAAAAATATCGCAATAAAAAAATGGAAAAATATAGACAACTTCAACTTTTTTAAATGAAAAACCCTGTACATTATGCTCTACAACGAAAGATTTTTCTTCTGATTTCAAAAATATATATATATATATATATATATATATATATATATATATATATATATATATATATATATATATATATATATATATATATATATATATATATATATATATATATATATATATATATATATATAATTGATAATATTTGGATGAACCATTTTGAGATATTTTAGGTTAAATTATTAATAAATTACAAAAAAGTTTCATATTAGTATCAAGAAAGCCATGGAAACAATAAAATTGTTATGTTGCTGAATTTTGTGAGGGTTTTTTCTAGACCAATAATGTTTATTTTTTGTGATTAAACATTCCTGCTTAAGTGTAGGAAGACTTGTCGGTAAATAAAATTTTATTTAAAAACTTTGGATCCTGCTGCATAAACCTAGCTATTTCCAATGCATACTTAGGTCGGTCCTGTATGTTTTGTTCAGGAAGATTCTGAACGGACATAAATTTATAAGGATAAAATTTATAAAATTTTAAGGTTAAATAAATTTTATAACTTGTTTTATTTAGTTCAGATGCCGCATCCGAGATTAATATTTCAGAATTTTCTAAAATGATTAAACGTAGTTAGTGCTAGTCCAATAGAAAAAGTATAATAATTATCCTGAAAAAACGAGGATATCCAAAACTTAATTTTCATTTCGTGCTGCAGTCCTTTTTCTTTATTTTAAATATTTTTCGTTCAATAAACTTTCTTGCTATGTATTTTATAGATAGATCTATAGATGGTACCCGTTGTTAAGAATATAATAAGTAATATTTCCCTTGCACTGTCATCACATTATTATTGTTACCGTAAAAAAGACGCATAATAGCGATCTTTTGTTCTTCTGAATAGCCCATCGACAAAAAAGCAATACAAACTACTTTTAATAGTTAAAATGATATATTTAAACTTTTTACAATATCAATATGTCAAATTTATTAAAACAATTTTATTGTTTTTATAGCTTTCCTGATACTAATATGATTTTTTTTTAAATTAATTTATATTTTAAGGTTGAATATCTTAAAAATGGATTATCCAAATACCATCAATGTATATATATTTAAAATCAGAAAAAAAAGATCTTTTATTGAAACGCATAATATACAGGGTGTTCCATTTAAAAAAAGTTAAAGTTGCCTATATTTTTCAATTTTTTTATTGCTATATTGTTTTACTAATAATTTCAAAAGATAATATGGAAAAAAACCTACAACTTTTATATAAAACATTTTTTTTGTCTTCAAAAATAAAGGCTCAGGAAGCCACGTAAATATAATCAAAGACCCTGTACAGGGTGTCCCAAACTGGACGCGTTCTTATGGGAACAACCCTTATTTGAAGGGATAGAAAAAAATTGACCAAGGTATCCGGAGCTCTAGTTTAATGAGAAAACTACTGGAGCTAACAAAACTTTGTTATCTCTTATCGTTTGGCCACTAGAGGGCGTTTCTCGAATTTCGTCGATTTTTTAAATGCCCCATAACTTTCTTATTAATAAAGATAATTAATTTTGATAAAAACTTTCTTAAGGCACTTTTTTTCGTAGAATTCATTGCGATGGGCAGATTTTTTACAGGGCGTTTAGATTTTCGTGCACCACCCCAAAATAATTTTTTTTATATGGACCACCCTATATATTATAAGATTTTTAAAAAGCTGGTAAAATTTCCTAAATTTTGATGTATTACTTGATATGTTTATCTTAAAAACCATTAGGAGTATTACGATTTAAAAATTAAAATAATGTGCCTACAGAAATTAACATTGCCATGACTAATAAAATGACATGGGATGCTAACATGTTATGATTAAAAGAACAGATCTAAAGTTTTATGATAAGATTACTCGTAGTTAATATATTATATTAATAATTTTCTAAAACACAAACGACAACAATAACAAACCAACAATATTAACAAAAAAACATAACTCTACCTAATCCCAATATAAAATTTTATGGAATTTAATTAACGATAGTAAATAAACAAAAATAAAATAAAATTATGTTAACAAATGTTCATTTTCCATCCAATTTTCACCAAACTGAACATTAAGGTAATCGTTTATAGTCCTTGCACAATGCGCAGGGGCACCATCATGCTGGAAGAAGACTCTGGGTATCAGATTTATGGAAATATCTTCCAAGAATGGTTCAACCTGGTCCCTTAAAATATCCAAATATTGTCTAGAATTCAGCGGTTCATCATATATGAGGGCCCAATGAATTGTCCTCTAAAAATTCCCACCCACACATTGAAGCTAAATCTTCCTTGTTGTCTGTTTTGGACAGTCGCATGGGGATTTTCTTGGGACCAAGTGTAATCATTAAACCGATTGAATATGCCCGCACTACTAAATGAAGCCTCGTCAGACCAAATACAATTTTATTTTATTTAAAAACCACTCACAAAAATGAGTTCTTTGATCAAAATCCCCAGTGAGAAGATGATGGGTTTTGCGGGTTCGATAAGGCTTAAATTTGTTTTTTTTTCAAAATCCTGTGAATTTTGCTTCTGGATATGCCAGTTTCTGCTTCAAGTTTTCTTGTGAAAGTTGTACCATTATTTTCATATAAAGTGTCCAATACGGTTAGAGTTTTTACTTCATTCTCGTTTTGAATTTCTTGCTTTTGAGCATACTTTGCTTTGGGTTTGTTAAAAGAGCCAAAATTTTAAAGATTATGGACAAGTCTAGCAAATACATCCCAGGAGGTTGCTGCCGTTCGGAATATCTTTGATAATACAAGTTTCTTGCCGCCTGAGCATTTTTGTTGCTTTCTATGTAATATTTAAGCATGTTGAACTTTTCAAAATTTTCATACATTTTTTAACACTTTTTAAAAACCTTATTTAAATTACTTTTTTTTACTAAAAATACCAAAATATTTAACAATATCAAGTACCACTGTCAATTCTCAACTATTCAGAAGCTGTTAAAATATTAAAACAAAAAAATCATATGCACGGCCCACTGCTTTTTTACACTTTAAATATGTGGCTTTATTCATAACATGTTAGCATCCTATGTCATTTTATTAGTCATGGCAATGTTGATTTCTGTAGGCACATTATTTTAATTTTTAAATCGTAATACTGCTAATGGTTTTTAAGATAAACATAACAAGTGATACATCAAAATTTAGGAAATTTTACCAGCTTTTCAAAAATCTTATAATATATAGGGTGGTCCATATAAAAAAATTGATTTTGGGGTGGTGCACGAAAATCTAAACGCCCTGTAAAAAATCTGCCCATCGCAATGAATTCTACGAAAAAAAGTGCCTTAAGAAAGTTTTTATCAAAATCAATTATCTTTATTAATAAGAAAGTTATGGGGTATTTTAAAAATCGACGAAATTCGAGAAACGCTCTCTAGTGGCCAAACGATAAAAGATAGCAAAGTTTTGTTAGCGCCAGTAGTTTTCTCATTAAATTTGAGCTCCGGACACCTTGGTTAATTTTTTTCTATCCCTTTAAATAAGGGTTGTTCCCATAAGAACGCGTCCAGTTTGGGACACCCTGTACAGTGAAGAGGAAACCTCGAAACAATTTTGTTAATTTAAAATTGTTAAACTTGTAAAAAAATAAACTTTAAGTGAAATTTTTAACGGAAATAAATTCTTTTAAGTGTTCTGAATACACCATAATCTTTTAAAAAAATTTAATTTATATTTAATAACTTAAAAAAAAATTATATAGTGTGACGTACTCGGTTTTAACGCGGAGCGCGCTACCAAAAATGTCGCGCGGAGGCCCATTTTCAGCGTTAAATTAAAATTATTAATAATGGAGGTAGAACTCCGGGAGTTAGGACTTTTTTATCGGAAATTTTCTCCTCTTCAATTATATTTTTGTAGTTTCCGCTTTCTTTTATGGTTTTTCAGTTATCATAAAAAACCGAAATGGTTTTTTTTTGTTTTTGTTTATACCAATTACTATTCTTATTGGCGGACAAAATCCTTAAAATGCCTTTCTATTATTTGCATTTCGCGTTGAAGGAGATATCGCTCTTATTTTCCGTAGGAAACACACTTCTCGACTAGACTATAAAGATTAATTTATACAAAAATACATCAAAGTTCTAAGTCTTATTCTTTTAATTCAATAAGGCATCTACAAATATAACTAAGTAATTTTGCCTATTTTTTATATGAATTTACTAATGTGCCTTTATCTGAGGCCTTCTTTTACAAATTTAGAAAGTAAGTACTTAATGTAACATTTTACACGTTGTTCTTATATATAGTTTATATTTGTTGTAACATTGTTGTATTTGGGGAAAGGGGCGGTAATTTATATTAATAGTTTATGTACCTTAAATTGAAGTAATATTTATTTTAAATTATATTTCTACGTTATTTAAAAGTTAATAATAAAATAGCTATATTTCTTATAAAGAATTATAAACATATTTTTATATTTATTATATTTAAAAATAATTTTATTTTATATATTATTTGTCGAAAAATATATATAAAATATATATATATATATATATATATATATATATATATATATATATATATATATATATATATATATATATATATATATATATATATATATATAATATATATATATATATATATATATATATATATATATATATAGTAAAAATATATGACAATAAAACAATAATATTATCATTAGAATCTTTTTTATCAAACACAACCTTATAAACCTCGTAGCAGTTGCTAGGTATTTGGTAGAATTATTTATAGTAAATGACTTCTAAACTTATCAACCATACCAATGAACTATTTTTTTAGGAATATTCAAACCAGGAGTTATTTGCGGAAGTTGTATAAAATTATTTAAGAATATAAATCTGGTGAATCATAGAAAACATGGATGCGGAAAACAGACAAAAATGTGGATATGTGAATTTTGTCCCGAAGAATTCAGAAAAAAAACTCAATTAAAGAAACACATTCACTGGATACACCCATCTAAAGCAAATTTTTGTTATAATATTTAAATTATTAAAAAATATTGGTTTTTGAAATATTTTAAGTAAAGGGGTTCTGCATTGCCTGCCCTCAATATTATCATTTTTAACGCGTTGGCATTAAATGTTAATGTAAAGAAAAGTAAATATTTTTTTCTTTTAAATTTAACTTAAAAAAAAATTACGAAAAATGTTATTCTATGGATGTTTGGAAATTTGAAAAAAAATAAAAGGAAATTTTTTTCTTTTTTTCAATTTTAAATTTATTGAATTTACATATTTATTTAAAGTAGGCGTTCATAATTAAAAATATTAATTTTAACATTTAATGCCAAAGCGTTAAAAATTAAAATATAAAGGGGGGAAGGGCAAAAAATACAACAAAAAAAATGAAATATATTTAAAAAAATATGTAAACTTATTTTTTTATTGTTTTATATGCGTTTTATGTAAGCCGAGAGTAAAAAAATGTAATTTTAAATATGAATTTCGCGCCATTTTCAGTCATCCATTTGAAATTTTTCGATTTTCTCTTTAAGTTTAAAATTAGCAACCTTGAAAACCCCCAAGTATAAAATTTGGACGATTATTTATGCGTTTTAGGGCAATTAGAACCATTTTTTAAACGGGTGCTAATTAGGCACTTTTCTATGCAATTATGCAGTCAAAACGGTCCATAAAAGATCCCAAATGACCCAATATGTAACTTAAATCTTGTATTATACTAAAAAAATTAATAATTTACTTTTTTAATTAAACTTCTTTGAAAAACCCTCAAAGAATGCTCGCAAATCGTAAAAATGCATCTTTTTGGCATTTCTATGCATTTTAGGTACTTTTCCCACCTTTTCGAGCATCCGCGTTATGATTTTTTGATTTTTCATAACTAAAATATACAGGGTCCTGCAGCTCACCTCCCGTCTTATGTATCTTATTTATTACTTGATGTGTAAAATTTTCATATTTTGCAGACGTTATTTTTAACCTACGGTGCATTTTAGAAAAATAATTTTGGTTATACAGGGTGTCACAAAAAAGTGTGACGTCACGATGGTGCCTTTTTTTAAATGGAACACTGTGTATTTTCTTGTATATTTAGATACCTCTTGTAGCCATCATCTTCTTTTCAAAATTTTGTCAATATCGGTTCAGTAATTTCAGAGAAAAAAAAATAAAATATAAAATAAAACTGTTTTGCACCATTGAATTTAAAAATGAATAAAAATACCAGTAGTGCTTAATTAATAGAATTAAACGAGGAACTTATTAAGTAACGTAATATCAGTCGCTTAGGTCATGTTTGGTTAATTTGAACTGTACAAGGTGTCCAAAATTTAGTGTCAAACTCTTTAAATTTGAAAGCACTTTAGTTTTCTTATTTTAAATATGAGCCCTGTATATTTTTAGGTCGTTAGATGCAGAATTAAAAAAGAAACATTTTTCTAATTATAACCCTATTAAAATTCCTAACACATTAAAAGTTATTCGTTGAAAACTCATTTTGGCATCTATTTTAATAGTAATACCATTGAATAAAAGTGAGGTGGCTATGAAAAACAATTTATTGACATTGGAGTTTATTTAACTCACAAAATCTTATTTTGACGTATTATAAAAATTCCCGGTAAATTATTATTATTTATTAATTAAATTAAATTAATTTAAGAAAAACCTTTAAATGTTATATAATTATTTATTTTTAATTTTTAATACTTTTGGCTAATATTTAGGTACATTAAACCAATTTTTAGGTAATAATTAACGTTATTAGAAAACTCTAATGTCAATAAATTGTTTTTCATAGCCACCTATCATTTTTATTTAATGGTATTACTATTAAAATACATGCCAAAATGAGTTTTCAACGAATAACTTTTAATGTGTTAGAATTTCGATAGGGTTATAATTAGAAAAATGTTTGTTTTCTAATTCTGCATCTAACGACCTAAAAATATACAGGGGCTCATATTTAAAATAATTTTTAAATCCAATGCAAATTACTGAACCGATATTGACAAAATTTTGGAGGAATATAAATAACCACAGGAGGTACCTAAATATACAAAAAAGTACAGAGTGTTCCATTTAAAAAAATGCACCATCGTGACGTCACACGTTTTTGTGACACCCTGTATAACCGAAATTATTTTCCTGAAATGCACCGTGGGTTAAAGGTAATGTCTGCAAAATATGAAAATTTTACGGTGAATAATAAATAAGCAACATAAGACGGGAAGTGAGCTGCAGACCCTGTATTTTTTAATCAATAAAATCTAACGGAGATAAAATTTCTCGAAAACCACCTATTTTTATTATTTCTGACGGCCTATGATAGGTCCGTTTGTTACTCAAAAATAGTGTACACTGCTTTACTCTTCTTTTTACGAGGTGCTCTTATAAAAATAGTATTTTAGGGCTAGGTGTGTATAAACAGTGTAAAATAGTGCAAAGTATTTTTGAATAACAAACAGACCTAATAATAAACACATAAATTTCAGTGTTAGTTACGTAGTAGTTGCTAGATTTTTGGTAAACCTTAAAAAATAACCCATAATAATAGACCCATTATCATACCAATAAACTGATTTTTTAGAAAAATTCAAGCCGGGACCAATTATTTGCGGAGGTTGTATAAAATTATTTCAGAATACAACCAGTCTTGTAACTCATAGAAACATGGATGCGAAAAAAAGAGGAAAGACTGGATATGTGAATTTTGTTTAAAAAAATTTAAACAAAAAACTCAGTTAAAGAAACACATCTACACGATGCACCGTACTAAAGCGTATTTTTGTTTCTAAAACTGTAAAAACTAGTTTAATATGTTGTCATTATTTTTCAAACCAAATGGATGAAATATTTTCGAATTTAAAAACAGAATTTTGGAGTTATGATGTGCATACACGACAGCTCTTCAAATTTTACTCACATCGGTAAAATATTCAATGTCCCTTAAGTCCTTAAAACGTTTACACACCTCTGAGGTGTCGGCTTGGCCCGCCGAAACACCTGGACCGCGAGGTTGCTAGAAGCGGCTCCCACTTCTAAGTGAGCCCCTTTGATATCGTTCCTGCCTAAACGGTAAATTCGCCAGCTTCCTAAAGTACCAGAGCTTCCTAGGGTGTCGGCTTGCGAAGCTAGAAGTCTTAACCTATGGTGGTGCCATCTAGGTACCTCTAGGTTACTCCTCTTATATATATATATATATATATATATATATATATATATATATATATATATATATATATATATATATATATATATATATATATATATATATATATATATATATATGTAAATGTTTTATACATTAATAGGCAGGAACGTCACCAAAGTGACTCGCCCAGAAGTGAGCGCTGCTTTAAGAAACTTCGAGGTACATAGACCGAGCGCTCGAGGCAGAAAAAAGAGACGTATGGCTTTTGTAGGAAAAAGATAGGGAAAAAACCTACGAACGCTACCGCTGAGCCACATAGCTATAAAATATAATATATTGTATAATCCGACCTTGATCGCGTCAACTTGGGGCAGGTTTCTGCTGTCTGCTTTAACAAAATCGTTGTCCATGGTAAAAGTACTTGACAGAATTTGTAAAGTATTGCAAATAAATCACAAAAAAACAATGGATAATATAGAAAAATCTTATTAAAACAGTTTCGAAAGCCAATATGTATATTACAAGTAGGCAAACAAGCAGGTGACGTCGTTATAAACTCGACCAATCAGAAGCGTTTTGTGTTATGTGACAAACGTTTAAAAAATACACTTTTATGTACAGATTTTAAAATAAATAAATTATTATTTTCAACTTACGTTAATAAATAACCATCTTTAAACTCTTAATTTATACTAATAACAGTAATTGACACTTTATTTTTCGCATTGCAAATATCCTATTCTAGCAGTAGAAATGAATTTTTTTATTAAAAAACTTATGTTGATTAGAATCTACAGAGAACAACGAAAATCTTTACCGGATCGATGAGGTTTTCGATGATGATGATGATGATGATGATAATAATGATGGTCAAAGTGATGTTAGCATTGACATTAATATTAATACAGAATATGAAGAAATAGTGTCAGAGGAAAGTGATTAATTATTTGTTTTCTGTAGTTTAATGAAATAAATATTTTTTAATTTTCCAAAATCGTCCGTGTGTTACATAAACTAATTTATTATAATACTGACACAAGAACCTTTACAAATCGTCTGCCATTCAATAGTTTGTTTATTTATTACCTAAATATTGTTTGAAAAAGATGGCAGACTTTAAAAAATTGTTAACCATTATAAGTTTGTTTTACAAGTTTAACTGCGTCTGCCTACACTTTAAACTTCGTGAATTAGTATGCCAATAATTTAATATGAAATATTTATAGTAAAAGTTCTTATTTATTGAATAGGCAGACTGTAAAAAATTGTTCTGAAATACTGTGAAAAATTTGTTAATTAACTTTTATGCATCAATTTTTAAATATCGAAAAACAGTCTGCCTTGTGAAAATTCGTCAATCTCATGCACACATTAGTCTAAATTGTGCTTGGCAGACTGTAAAAAAGTGTTTTTAGTTACACGATTTTTTTGCGAACTAGCATTAGTATGCTTTACTCTTGTACTCGAGAAAACCGTCTGCTTGCAACTTTTTTGTGGATTTGGCAATCTAGCCTTATGCTTCAACAATTGGCAGACTGTAAAAAGTTGATTTAAGAATCTTCTTTTTTTTTGCTAATTAAAGTTAATGTTTATATATGAAGTAACACGTTGCGGAACTTAATAGGTGCATCTATCTATAGCTTGTGGCTATAAATATCACCCGTATCAAAGGCAGCCTGTAAAAAATCGGTCTCTTTTTTCTGCCGCGAGCGCTCGGTCTAACAGGTGCTTTGATGAGCCACGCCGACACCTTGGAGGTGTACAAATATTTTAGGGAGTTAAAAGAGGTAACATTGGATATTCTGCCAGCCAGAACGATCTTGCCAAAGTTTGAATTTAGACGGAAGCGCGTGCACGAATGGGCCAGAAATTAATACATAAATTATGCTTTTACTTTCAAATTAAAGTGATTTCATTAGTGACGAATTTTACCAATGTCGTTATAACTGGCCCTGCGTGATACCGATTTAAGAAAAATTTGGTAAATTGTCGTTTTAGACTATGCAGATCATAACCCGCTTTTAAAGTTCAATGTTTGTCCTATTTGTCCTATTTGGAGACCTATCCTGGGGCACGCTTTTACATACCTATGTTAAAAGAACATGGATAACATTATTATAAAATTAGATAGCAAAGTTTAGTTAAATTATTATTATATTTTAGACTTAGTACAATAAACATAATTAAATAATATTTAACTATTAATTGTAAGTATTAGTGTAGTTGTAGAGGTAGAGAGTTATCCAGTGACGAGTAAGAACTAAATAGCCATCTTGTTTATTTTTGTTTTCGTACAATATTGATGTGTAACTATTGTCTACCCTAATAAATTTAGTTTAGCATCATTTGTTTTTACTTATTTGCGGCACTAGAATTGGTTCCTTAGGCGTTTCAAGAAAAAAATGTCGCATGGTACTAAATCGGCGCCTTACGGTGGATAAGGTGATTCGGTAAAGTCACAACTTGCCATATTGGATTCAACCTGACTAGCGTTGTGGACCTTGCAGTTTTCGTGTATCGTGTTTAGACGCGGACGAAAGCTTTAAATATCAGGAATCCAATTCAAAGCATTCCAAACACTTATAAAGTGAACATAGCAGAAATCTATGTTTATAAAAGCAAAAGGTTATTTACTGATTCACTGTCTTACTGGCAAATCACGAAATCTCGAAAACTACTTGACCTATGGACATGAAATTTGCTATGAAGAAAGATTATTGGTAGGAAACTTTAGTAATATGGAGTATTAAATTTTGTATAAAACTTGTAACTTGTAAAATGTAGCCACTTTAATAGAGGTATAAAAATTGGTATGTAAGTTATATTTTAACATTTTTGAAATAACATCCCTTGAGAGATTTAAATGGGGATAAAAGTTTGTAAAGAAAATCGCCATTTTTAAACTTGTCAATATGAGTTTCTCTGATTACTCAGAATAATAGAAAGTGGCCATTGTTGCCAAAATACAAGCAAATAAATTTGGTCTTTTAGTTGCAGGACATGTATGTCACAGATGTGAAAGATCATTAAGGTGGTGCGTGGCATAGAAAATCCCATGAATTTTTAAAGGGTACAATTTTAAAGAAATTAGATATTACCAATCGACAGGAAAAATTTGGTTAATTAGCAATTAACGTAAGTGAAACATAGAAATTTTCTCATCAAACAAACACAACCATTTTAAGTTGGCGACATTAAACAAACTTTTGATTTTAATGTAACAAATTAATTTAACTAATTAACACAATTATTTCTATCGATCATTAAAATAATAATTTAATTTAATTAAACCAATAGCAGTATCTGAAATATTTTCAATTTATTTTCCCATCAAGCCTATCTGGTCCATTTCAACCACTAAACGTACTATCAGTAAATTCAAGTCCAAAGCCATCGCAATAAATAATTGTAAATGTTTAACTCAGAAGATCAAAAATAGATCCGAAAAAAGGGAGAACTGAACTCTTAATTAAATGTTCAAACAACCCCCCATTAACAGCTAAACAATATCCCAACCGATCATAAAATTCATTTCTAACGTTGTAAGTTGATATTGCGAAATTTTATTACATTCTAACGAAATAGCGTTTTGTAGCTGGTTTAGATTCTCAAATTTTACACTTTTGTAAATGACACTTTTTAAGTGACCCCACAGAATGAAGTCATTCGGTGAAAGATCAGGTGACCTGGCTGGCCAAAGTATCCGGTACCGTGGACCAATAATATTGCCGTTAAAAGCATTTTCCACGTACTCTATAACCATACGGGCAAGATGGGCGGGGCAACCATCCATTTGGTATCAGATAATTTGATCTTCCGGAACAACTCCTTCCAAGGCGGGTCCAATTTGATTTTGAAATAAGTCCAAATAGGTTTCTGCTGTCATGTTATAGTCCAATGATATGGTGTCCGATAATTCCCACGAATACATTTGTTTTTTGGGGATATTGTGTCCGAGTATAAACAAAGCGATGTTCATTTTCTTGGCTCCAATACCGGCAATTCCGAACATTTGGTTCATTGTTAAGGGTGAATGTACATTCATCGGTAAAAAAATTTTTTTTAGAAATTTCCATCGTTATTTGATCTTTCCATCATTTCAAAACAAAATGCCATTCTTCGCTCTTCATCTCCGTCCTGCAGCTCTTTATGTTTTTCGAATTTATACGAATAATATTTGTGTTTTTTCAAAGTGCGCAATACCGTTGTATGATGTTTATTTACCTCTTGCCCAAGAACCCTCGTACTAACCATTTTGTTTTCCTCCACACTCGGTAGAATATTAAGATCTCTGTTCTCTCTTTCTTTTGCTCTATTTTCGATATCCTGAGTTGAACATTTACAATTATTTATTACGTTACCTTTGGACTTGAACTTAGTGACAATAGGTTTAATAGTTGAAATGGACGGAATGGCTTGGTGGGGGAACAGGGAGCAAATAATGGATCCCTTAAAATTTACATGGGATTTCCTATGGTCCGCTCGGCGACGCACCACCCGGTAGATATCTTCCATCCTTATGTAACCATAGGAAATGGGAACGCGGAATATCGCCTGCATTTAAAAGCATTATATGCTCTTAAATGTTTTCCAGAAAACAGTCATTTAAAAGACAATAATTCATGTTAATCTTAAATTATATATTTTTAAAAAAAGTGCACCTGGCAACACTGCACTAAGGGCATGACAACTGTACTGACTACTTCACATTGAAGATATGTTTTATATCGTTAATCGTGTAGATTATTAATTATTTTTAATTTTTAGGTTATGAAATTACCCAAAGCAGGGAAAGCAGAAAAATTAGGCAGCGATGGAAACAGGAAACACTAAATGCTGCTTTACTAGCTTTAAAAAATGGCGAGTCTCAACGGACGGTATCTGCCAGATTTGGTATTCCAAGACGAACTCTCAGGGGACATGCAGAAAGAGAGAGTATGAAAAAACTGTTGGCAAGATCAAGCAAGACTCTACCTCATTAAATAATTATTTACGGAATTTCATATGTTCACTGTAAGGTTAAATTGAAAAATGAAAACGCTAAAATTTAAAAACATGACAGTACAAATCACTGATAATTCGAGGATTTGTGACATGACAATTTAAAGAATTTATATTTTATTTAGATACTTAAAGTCAAAGGACCTTGTGCAAAACTAATGGATTTTTTTGTGGAGTTTGCTGACACTTTGCAAAAAGATAGTTTCTAAAATATCAAGCCCCAAAGAGGGCTTTTTAGAGTTTTTCGAAGCAATTCAATGTTTCATTTTATTAATATTACTAGACTAAGTAAGAAAATATAAAGGTTTTTGGAGTCATCAAGTTCGAATATGGTGTTCCCTTGTCCATGCAAGGTCACCTAGGGATCATTTCGAGGTCTCTTTAAGGTCATTTGAAGGTCAAACAAAGAATAATTGGTTAGAAACATCTGGTAAAAACACAAGTAGGTTTTTGAGGTTGCTGAATCCAGATATGTTATTCACTTGATCATGTAAGGTCACCAAGGAGTCGTTTCGAGGTCCATGAAAATTCTCATTCTGCAAAATTTTAGCCTATTCCACAGAATTTGTATTTAAATTGGTTTTGTATGGGGTCTTTTAAAACATATCAAGGCAAATGTAGTGTCACTCTACTTGCTGATTATTCCTGGATATTGTTAAGGTCACCTAGGGATCATTTCGAGGTCCCTTTCAGGTCATTTGAAGACCAAACAAAAAATAATTGGTTAGAAACATCTGGTAAAAACATAAGTAGGTTTTTGGGTCACTGAATCTAGATATGTTATTCACTTGATCATGTAAGGTCACCAAGGGGTCGTTTCGAGGTCCATGAAAACTCTCATTCTGCAAAATTTTAGCCTATTTCACAGAATTTTTATTTAAATTGCTTTTGTATGGGGTCTTTTAAAACATATCAAGGCAAATGAAGTATCGCTTTACTTGCTGATTATTCCTGGATATTGTTAAGGTCACCTAGGGATCATTTCGAGGTCCCTTTCAGGTCATTTGAAGACCAAACAAAAAATAATTGGTTAGAAACATCTGGTAAAAACATAAGTAGGTTTTTGGGTCACTGAATCTAGATATGTTATTCACTTGATCATGTAAGGTCACCAAGGGGTCGTTTCGAGGTCCATGAAAACTCTCATTCTGCAAAATTTTAGCCTATTCCACAGAATTTTTATTTAAATTGCTTTTGTATGGGGTCTTTTAAAACATATCAAGGCAAATAAAGTGTCACTTTACTTGCTGATTATTCCTGGATATTGTTAAGGTCACCTAGGGATCATTTCGAGGTCCCTTTCAGGTCATTTGAAGACCAAACAAAAAATAATTGGTTAGAAACATCTGGTAAAAACATAAGTAGGTTTTTGGGTCACTGAATCTAGATATGTTATTCACTTGATCATGTAAGGTCACCAAGGGGTCGTTTCGAGGTCCATGAAAACTCTCATTCTGCAAAATTTTAGCCTATTCCACAGAATTTTTATTTAAATTGCTTTTGTATGGGGTCTTTTAAAACATATCAAGGCAAATAAAGTGTCACTTTACTTGCTGATTATTCCTGGATATTGTTAAGGTCACCTAGGGATCATTTCGAGGTCCCTTTCAGGTCATTTGAAGACCAAACAAAAAATAATTGGTTAGAAACATCTGGTAAAAACATAAGTAGGTTTTTGGGTCACTGAATCTAGATATGTTATTCACTTGATCATGTAAGGTCACCAAGGGGTCGTTTCGAGGTCCATGAAAACTCTTATTCTGCAAAATTTTAGCCTATTCCACAGAATTTTTATTTAAATTGGTTTTTTATGGGGTCTTTTAAAACATATCAAGGCAAATAAGTGTCACTTTACTTGCTGATTATTCCTGAATATTGTTAAGGGATACTGTAAAAACAAAAATGGAGAACGACATTTTGCACATTTATAGAATTATTAAAATACATCTATTGCTCTGTTTTGAAAAAAAGTCAAAGTATTATAACACAAAAACTGTGGGTGATTTTTAGCCTTTTCGGCAAGTTTTACATAAAATTAGCTTATTTTGTCCTTGTCACAATAAAGTTTTTTTTTTTACCAATGAATAGGTACAAGAAAAACTTATTGGTAAAATCAACAGCTGTACTTAGGTAGAGGCTTTTTAAAATTGATCATTTAGAACCAGATCAGCGAAAGTTGTTTGTCTCTTAAAGGATAAAAGAGGATGATTTAACATATTACAACTGGTTTAAAATAAAAACTGTTTTTAAACCTATTAGGACCATATAGTTATTGATGTTATCAAACTTTTAAAAATTGTTAGCAACTATAGCATGTACAGAAACAACTGATCTTAAGACTTGTTTTACCAGTAACAAGACTAATAAGCTTAAGGTGTTTAATTTTTTTACCAATAAATTATAGATTAGCTTTAAAAGTTGTTTTTCTTTTCCCATTTTTTTTCTCGTGGTCGTAAGACATCCTTTTCATAAACCCATCAGAATAGATAAAAATATTTTTTTGTTATGGTTCCTGCGTAATTTTTTTAAAGCGCAGTGTCAAGGCGGTCTTGTGTAAGTATATTCTATTAACATAACACAGCCTTTTTCAGGTACATTGTTGTCTTAGGCTTTTTCTTGCCCAGCCTTACAAGCCTGAGCTTGCATAGCGCTTTATTTTAACACGACACATGCTCAGGTGGATTATACTGGCTAATACCTTGGAGCAGAAGCCGTAAAAATAACCTATATATGTGGGAAATCTCCCAGATATGATGAAAACACGTGAAAGGATAATAGGAACTTTTTTCGTATAGGTCTCCTATTCGAAAATTTTGGTTCCAAAGAGCTTCAATGGAGTTAAGTTTTTTAGATATAATTATTGAACCAGCAGCCTTCTATTTGGATTTTATTGTAATAAGATGTTATACCAAGTAAGACTCTTTAATTACTATCAAAGGAAGTGTTGTGAACTTACAGCTGTAAGGACGGACTGGCTGTGATACTCATGAACCACTTTTTTTGCTCCCTGTTTTTTTCATATCCAGAAGATTTCCCATATTTTCTCGGACACCCTGTTCAGTAAAATATATATTTAATTTTTTTCAATAAATCTAGTTATACTAACAAAATAAATATTTTTCAGGACAAAGACGATTTTTCTGTAGTACCTGTGGAAAGGGCTATACCATAAAAAACAACCTGAGAAGACACCAAAGAGTGGAATGCGGCAAAGAAAAAACCATGGTATGCCACTTGTGTGACAACAGATATTATTATAAGCAAGAACTGGATGGACATCTTAGGTTTAAGCATAACATTGTTTTTAGGCCTAATAGATATGCTAGATATACGTAGATCTCAAAAACATGCAGAGCTTAGTTAAGAAGAATTGAATAAGTTTACAATTTTTTGTTTAAAATAAAAAATAAGTCTTTTGAAAATTTTGATGCGCTACTTCTAAATTAAATGAAGTAATTTAGTTCTGTTCTATTCTTTAAGATGATTTTTTCAATTTTGACATAATAAGTGACATTTTTTAAAACTGACCGACGTATTGAAACGTTTTACTTTTCAACACTTGTGTTGAAAAGTAAAACTTTTTAATACTAGTTGCTAAAAGTCCTCTCCATCACCGGTTGCACAAAGAAAATAAGAATAAATGTATAATAAAATACTCAATTTAATCGAAAAATCGTAACTAACAATATTAAAAGACTTAACCAATGATTTAATTGTAAATGTTTACAA
Organism: Listronotus oregonensis; assembly: GCA_019359885.1. Lineage (NCBI taxonomy): Eukaryota > Metazoa > Arthropoda > Insecta > Coleoptera > Curculionidae > Listronotus > Listronotus oregonensis. The sequence goes on from JAHBCN010009767.1 coordinate 22,917, forward strand.
CACAATTAGTACAATTACTAAGATTAACTATTCCACTAGACGAGAAAGTTGTGGCGGTATTGCTAGCTGAGAAATATTAGTTATCACTACTTCACCGGACTGTCCAAGAATGTTTTTAGCCTTCCCTTTTCAGTTTCCGATTGAATTTTCTACATAATCCTCCTCTACCGTATTTAATTTTCAACCTTCGTGTTATTTTATTTTCAGAAGGTCAGCACCAGAATCTGTCAATAGTGTAGCAGATGATCTGCGGAAGCAATGACCAGTAAATAAATCTGGATTTAATAATTTTAGAAATTTTGCAATATTTTTAGGTGTAATACCGTTATTTATTCCAACAGGCTGCAAATAACATTTTCCCTGAGCGTATTTTATGAAGAATCTATCATGCTTAATGTCTTTTGGTCGTAAACGCATATATTTCTCTACGATTTCTACAAAATCGAGCCCTCTTTATTCCCTATCTGTAATAACAATTTCCCTCCATGAATTAGTTTTTGTGGTGGGAATCCTTATTTTAATATAGGTTTCTTCATCCACTAGATTTTCTAATCGTAGAAATGTTAACTCAGACTTTCGACAAGCACCTGCTACATCAATAATCATTGCAACCTGGAAAATACAAATATCTGAAGCTACTCAACAATTTTAAAGCAAAAAGTAGAGGGTAGATAAGCTGTATACTTTCATCATTAAAAATGACTTGTCATCGGCTTCCGTTAAGAATCTTAAAATATGTTCTTTGGCAAGTACCGGGTGTTCCACTAAGAGAGGTAGTCGGCTATATCTCAGAAACTACTAATGGTATAACTATCGGGAAAAATTTTTTAGATAAAAGTGACCAAGAGAAATTGCTGGAAATTATTTTCAAGTCTGTGGGATGGCCGCTAGGGGGCGTAAGGGTAACAACAAAACATAAAAATATACATTTCTCAAAAAAATATGAAATAAAGTGTATCAATAAGTGGTACTATTTTATTCTTTAATGTTTTCTAAACAAAGAAGCTTCAGGTGTAATTTTTGTCAGTTCTAAATTAAAGTGGTGGGGGAAGGTTAAAGTTTAATTTAGAAAAGTGCTAATAACTCCGGTTTGCTTTCACCGAATTTAGTAAACTTGGTTTCATTTAGAAGTGCATTTTAAGCATTATTTTCAGGTGTATAAACTATTGCTACACTCATCTTACAAACGCCGCTAGAGGGCGTCAAGGTAAAAACTAACTTATTTTACGAAATTTTTTGAAAATTTTAAATACAATGATATATACCCTTTTACATATTTAGATTAAGAAAAAAAATCCCAACAAAATAGCGAAAACCGCAATTTAATATCTCTTTTCAAACCGAATATATTAGCAAAAATATAAATACGACATAGAGACGTAACGCATTTAACGACACAATGTTTTCTACCTAGGCCGATTTCTTTAGGTAAAAAATAAAATTTATAAATTTTTACAAATCTAATGACATACTGCATGGTTTTTACTAATTTTAACCCATTTAACGATATTAGACAACATTAGATAATTGCCAACCTAAAACTGTAATAATCCATTGAGCGTGGTCCTTATCAAGTTAGCTTTGAAAACAAAAGGATGCTGAAATGTCAAAAATCCAACAATTTTTATTTCAAAATATTATTTTTAGTGTTGTGCTATTGTGTTCTTTAAAAATGCCTTTGTTGCTTGAGGATTAAACTCTACATAAGCAAAAACATTGATTGTGTAAGGGGCGAAGAACACTTCCCGTGGTACGAAAGCGATTTGCGAAACATTCTGCTGCCGCTGCCGTACCGGCCTCTCTAAGGATATCTCAATACATACAGCCTTGCAGCTATTGTCGCATTTTGCAGACACTCAAAATAAATAGCAATAATATCAACTGCTTCTTCAAGCAATAAAGGCATCTTTTAAAAACACAATAGCACAACACTAAAAATTATATTTTGAAATAAAAATTGTTGGATTTTTGACATTTTAGCGTCCTTTTATTTTCAAAGCTAACTTGATAAGGACCACGCTCGATGGATTATTACAGTTATAGGTTGGTAATTATCTAATGTTGTATAATATCGTTAAATGGGTTTAAATTAGTAAAAATTACGTAGTATGTCATTAGATTTTGTAAAAATGTATAAATTTAATTTTTACCTAAAAAATCGGCCTAGTAGAAAACATCGTGTCCTTAAATACGTTACGTCTCTATGTAGTATTTATATTTTTGCGAATATATTCGGTTTGAAAAGAGATATTAAATTGCGGATTTCGCCGTTTTGTTAGGATTTTTTCTCTATCTAAATATGTAAAAAGGTATATATCATTGTATTTAAATTTTTCAAAAAAATTCGTAAAATAGGTTAGTTTTTACCTTGACGCCCTCTAGCGGCGTTTGTGAGATGAGTGTAGCAATAGTTTATACACTTGAAAATAATGCTTAAAATGCTCTTCTAAACGAGACTAAGTTCACTAAATTCGGTTAAAGCAATCCGGAGTTATTAGCACTTTTCTAAATTAAACTTTAACCTTCCCCCACCACTTTAATTTAGAACTGACAAAAATTACACCTGTAGCTTCTTTGTTTAGAAAACATTAAAGATAAAAATAGTACCATTTATTGATACACTTTATTTGATATTTTTTTGAGAAATGTATATTTTTATGTTTTTGACGTTACCCTTACGCCCCCTAGCGGCCATCCCACAGACTTGAAAATAATTTCCAGCAATTTCTCTTGGTCGCTTTTATCTAAAAATTTTTTCCCAAAAGTTATACTATTAGTAGTTTCTGAGATATAGCCGACTACCTCTCTTAGTGGAACACCCGGTACATAAGACGTCACAAGTCCAGTAAACTTTTTTATATCAATATTATTCTTTAGCAACCGAACTACATACAGGGTTCGAAAAGCTATTTCATCGATTTTTTTTATTTTTTTGTAATCAAAATACTTTTATTAAAAGTTAGAAAAATTCTTGTATGAAACACATTAGTAAAAGTTAATTTTGTGTAACTTGCGCACAAATTAAAATTTTTCCTAACTCCTTACATAAATAACTATTTTCCTTTTAGAATAGCTTAATTTAATTTTTATACCAAAGATTTTTTGTTCCTTAATTTAACAAATTGTGCCATATTAATTTGTTTATTATTTTGTGTAATATATTGTACTTAGTTTTTTTACATAAGTTAATTTTATTACCCATTACACACAGCTCAAGAGCTGTATTATTGCTCTTAAGTCAATCATACACACATGCAGGTGTACGATAGATGTCAGTATGTGTGGTGTCCATAATATCATCGATTGTTTTGTTTAAACTAAAACTTACAAGTTTTATAACAATTTAACTACAAATAATATTAAAATTAAACAAAACCAAACCAAATATGTATCACTGCTGTACACAAAGGAATTATCAGAAAAACTTAATAATATTCTCAACAAATATAACATGGTTGTTTGCCATAAAACACAAAGAAAATTAATTCTCTTTTCACCAAATTAAAAAGCCAAACACAGATTAAACGGACATAAATATAAGAAAAATGCACACACAGCACTAAATAAACATACAACAGAACAAAAACACAAATTTAAATACAACGAAACGAAAATAATTAATAAAGACCAGAACTATTACAAATTACAAATCAAAGAGATGATCGAAATTTAAAAAAAATAACAACGCAATAAACAACAGGACTGAAATTGCAGGGCACAGTCATATTTACACAAACTTAATTAAATAATTTATAGTCTCGTATAGTATTTCAAATTTTACTAATACAGGGATGCGCAAAAGTCCGAAATAAAATTAATATCTTTTTAACCAGTAACTTAGGAAAGAAACGCTGAAACACGTCAATTGATTTTAAATTGTACGCATTTTTTGGCAATAAAATGAAATATTTTTTTCAACCCCTTAGCTGCAACCCTTCCCAACTTTTTTTTCAAATGCAAACCTATGTCGTGTATGGGCTCATTGAAAAGCTCGTAAAAAATGGAATCTGACCATACCTTTCTTTTTTTTAAACTTATGTGGTTACCAGGAAATGAGAAAAAACTCTTTAAAACAAAAAAGTTAGAAATACCTACTTAGTGCATCTAGGGTGAATTAACGTAACAGATCTGAAAATGCCCTCCACCCTCTACTTGGCAGGCTCCTAGGCGATGGTAAAACCCGTCTACGGAATTCCGAATGGCCTCAGCCGGTATGTTATGTGATTCCACTCTAATTCTATTTTTTAGATCTTCAATATTAGCCGGCCTATTTTGATAAACCTTGTCTTTCAGATATCCCCAAAAAATAATCTAATGGCGTTAAGTCTGGGGATCGTGGCGGCCATTAATTGTACCACGTCGTCAATCCAGCGTCCTGCAAATATTTCATCGAGATATTCTCTGACGTTAATACCAAAATGTGGGGAGCGCCGTCCTGTTGGAACCAAAGTGTTTGAGTGGGGATATCTGGATCTGCTTCATTGGGAAACATAACAGCTAAAGCAGGCACTAATTCAAAGCGTAAAAGTCTAAGTAGCGTGCAGCTGTAAGGTTTCCTCAAAAAAGTATGGCCCTAATATTCTGTTGTATGATGCTGCCCATACATTTACTTTCTGAGGACGCTGCGTATGAGCTTCGCATATCCAGTGTGGGTTTTCCTGACTCCAGAATCGATAATTGTGCCTGTTAACTACTCCATTTAAATAAAAAGTAGCGAAAGGAGTATGTTCAGTGGAAACCCATTATTCTCCACATCGCCTCATTATTTCCTCACAAAATTGCAAACGCCTGTCATAGTCATCTTTCAAGAGCTCTTGGACAAGATATACCTTTTATGGGTGGTATTTTCTGTTTTCAAAAACCTCCCAATCGTACGACTAGACGCAGGATTGTTTTGGGCTAATGAAACCGTTGACAAATGTGGATCTTCCTGCAGAGATACGGCAATGTCCAATTTTTGATCTTCGTCTAAAACATGTGGCCGGCCACTTCTGGGCAAGTCCTTCACTGTACCATGTTCTTTAAATTTGTGTAAGATCTTACTCACAGTAGCCTGGGAAATGTGATTTTCCGGATATTTTGCATTAAATAAAGTACACACTTCACTTTGACTCCGCATTCTATCCCCACATCCCAACAATATCAAGACTTCGATACGCTGCCTCTCTGACAATACCATTTTTGTTTGGCAAATTAAAAAAAACACTTTGAAGGTACAATATAAACAAAGATTTCAATTTTACCCAGAAATGCCACAATTTTAAAACTGAGTCACAAAATTTTTTCTTATCAGGGCTTAAATTTGGTACAAAAAATTTAACAACCTTTTTCTCTTTTTGAAGTACACTGCTCAACAATTGCTTGGGATTATAACTAATTTTATGTGTATTTTTTTCTGAAAAATAAATTCCAAAAATGTTGATGCTAGATTACGTGATCAGTTTTACACATAATCAATAAAATTTGTTGTGCTGCCTGCCCAGGTTAGTCTGTTGAATGCCACTATATTTGTTTATTTGCAACGTTAATTCACAATATATATATATATATATATATATATATATATATATATATATATATATATATATATATATATATATATATATATATATATATATATATATATATATATATATATATATATATATATATATATATATATAATTTAGTATATATATATATATATATATTATATTTTAAGTCCATAATAAGTAAAAAATACAATACCATTTAATATATTAATTTATTGTTTAAATATATGACATATATTATTTATATATATTATCAGTATTACTACAATAGTGAAATAAATATGTAATATATATTGGTAAACGTACTTAGTATAGAATTAACGAATTTACGATATAAGATAATAACATATACCTTAGTGATCGAAATTTTTCTATTATATATATCTTCTACTTACACATTAAAAATATATTAAATTTTTAACAATTATATATATTTGGTTTGGAATTTGCCTAGTAATTTTCCTATATTTAAAGAATACAAGGTTATTCGTAATTTCATATATTATTATAAATTTCAACTTGTTCATAATCCATAAACCCATAAAGTTTTAAGCACAAATTCCGAATCACCATAAATAACTCTGGGTTTTGCCTAAACTAGTAAACAGTATTTTCAGTTGATGTATTTTAGTATATTTTAGAGCCGCCACATTGCCTTCAAGACATGGGAAAAAGTAAAAGATGTCCAGAGTGTTACAAAAAACAACGTAAAAAAAATTCAGTTAAAAAAGCTAACAAAATGTGTCATAAAACTTCTTTTCAATGTATAATATGTTTAAAGTTTTACTGTATATCATGTTTCTCTGTCACCCATTCAGTTGACTTTGAGAATGTTCCAATTATTTGGGAAAATTTTCAAAAACAGAAAGTATTTTGTTAATTTTAGATGTCGGGCTAGCGGTTTTTGTTATTATTTTTAAATATTTTTTATATTATTAAATTACTGTTAAATAATAATGATTTTGACCGATGTTCGGTGTGTTTAATATGGCTTGATGAACCCTTTCCTGGTCGTTATTTACAAAAATTTTCGGGAAGAAATCAAAATGTTATAGTTTTTAGGTTTATTTCTATATACGTTTTTTTGTTTTAGACTATGCCTTCAGAATGGAAGGAAAAATGTTTACCTGCATGACTTGCGCAAAACAGTTTGCATACAAGAGAAATTTTCGACATCACAAGAAGTACAAATGCAATAAGCCACCACAGTTCATTTGTGAAATTTGTGATAAACGATTTACGACTAATGCCTATTTAAAATATCACATAGTCAATAAGCATGTATAGTTAGCTCCTAAAATTTATACAGTATTTTGTCAAGAAACAATATAGGTGACTAATTTTTTTTATAGAAAAAGATGTAATTTTATATTATTGCTAATGAAATAGGATAAGAACTTTACAAATAAATAAACTAATTTAAATTTTACATGACAACCAGTAATGATTTCGTCACAAAAATCCACAGCTGATTTTTATTTATTTGTCTCCTACAACCGGAACAAGTCCATTGTGTTTCTTGGTAAATCCCAGATCGTTGCACTTGACATATCCAAAGCCTTTAAAGAGGTCTGGCATAGTGCGATGCAATTCCTAAGGAACTTCCTTCCTACGTTCTTCCACCCAAGCTTTGTTCTTGACCCTTCAATTTACTTTCTAATCCATGTATATCAGTTCTTCTCCTTCTTTTCCTTCTTCCTTTGGGAGCCTGTCCTTGATTCATCTACCCCCGGAGGACAGCGCAGCCTATCTTTGGGGCTTTTTTGTGCCTAATCTTCCATTATCTTTTATACCAATCCTCTCATAAGTCTTGTTCCTTCTACAACTCTGTATAACTCCGAGACTGGATGGTTCAACTCTTATATTTTATTTGTCAAGCCATTCTCTAAGCCTGATTTGAAAAATAAACTAATCTTGGATTGGGACGGAAAAATCTTGACCAGTTTAATGCCTCTAAAACACAGTCATCTTCGCTGTCCCGAAAAAAGTCCGCCAATGTTCATTCGTTACATATAACGACGAACCGTGTTTCCATACGAAGTGTAACGGAAAATATCAAATACAATACAAATCATACAAATACAGAATATTTTTTGAAAAGCTGTTTAAATTTTAAAAATATATAATTATTTTTTCCCAAATTAATGTTTTTTTTAATTTTGATTTCTGTTCTAAAACTAGTATATCCGTTATTTATTTTTAGGTAGCAAACAAGGGTTTCAGTGTAAAAAATGTCTCAGAGTATACAAATTTAAATATAACTTGTCTACGCACCAAAAGACTAATTGTTTAAGTAAAAAAATTAAGTACGCGTGTGATGTGTGCGAAAGAAAATTCAATAGCCAGGGGTATTTGAGGAGACACAAAGCTTCTGCATCTTGTTATAAAAAAATTCTATAAATAAAATCCTATTTGTCATTAATAAAAGTATTTTTTTAAACGAAGTTTTTTTGTAGTAGAAAGATCCAATATTATCCTTTATTTAATACAAATTTTCCTCGTTAATCATTCATCAACATCCTGAAGACGCCTTTTGGAAGTTTGTTTTGATTAAACCAAAGACAATTATAGTGTGTTTATTAAAATGTCTAGAAATATTTGTCAATAGTAAAGGGTGTTTTTTTTAGAGGCGGAGAACTTTAAATTAAAATAAAACAGAATATTATTTCTTAATATCAACAATTTTTTATTTATTTGGAAGATAGTGTTCTGACATTAACATTTAAATATGATTTCGGGCATGTGGCCTCCACGACTGGCGCGTACATGGCGTAATCTAGAGGTCCAATTTTCACACACTCTTTGCAGTACTACAGGCTGAATTTTCGCAATCACACGTCGAATGTTGGCTTCCAGGTGCTCAAGTGTTGCTGGTTTATCGGCGTAGACATGGGACTTTACATATCCCCAAAAAATAATCTAATGGCGTCAAGTCGCATGAACGAGGTGACCAGTTGACAGGTCCATTTCGTGAAATTATTCGTTTACCAAATGTTCCTCGCAGTAAATTAATGGTATCGCCAGCTGTGTGGCATGTGGCCCCGTCCTGCTGAAACCACATCTCTGCACCATTAAAGCCTTCCAAGTGGGGCACAAAAAAGTTAGCAATCATGCATGTATCGCTCACCGTTTACTGTAACGTTCTGACCATCATTATTTCTGAAGAAATAAGGACCAATTATTCCACCGGCGTATAAAGCACACCAAACAGTAAGTTTTTCTGGATGTAATGGTGTTTCCTCAATAGCTCGTGGATTCTCATCTCCCCAAATTCGGCTATTTTGTTTGTTCACATAACCATGTAACCAAAAATGTGCTTCATCACTAAACATAATTTTTAAATGAAATTGGGGATCAATGGCAATCATTTCTCCCGAACATTCAGCAAATGTACGGCGCGCACGATGATCGTGTGGTTTCAGCTCCTGGACTAGTTGAATTTTATATGCACGCAAATCCAGATCTTTGCGCAAAATTTTCCATAAAGTGGATGGACACGTGACACATTTGGATCATCGTCAACACTATGCTGCACAGCAGCAATCGCTTGTTGTGCACGCACCGTACGGTGTCTTATGGGGTGCGTATTGTCCACTAAAGTAAACGTATTGAGGAAACGATCAACAGTTTCTCGAATTAATCGCTCTGAAGAACGATTATGAATGTCTTTCAAAATAAATTTGAACAATTTGGAAACGTTGCTCCGGCGTCAACCTATTCATGATGAATTGTCAGACTAAACTAACTTAAAAATAGTCGAGAACTGTCACATCAGCTGTTGCAGAGAACAGTGTTGCCAAATTAAAGTTCTCCGCCTCTAAAAAAAACACCCTTTATAATTTCTTCTTAATTACAACCACTTAATTTGCCTTTAACACAGCGTTCATTTTTTTGCCAAATTTAAAAGCCACATGTTTAATTTTAATCAGACAAACATACAAGGATATACATGCATCCAAAGTAAAAATTACATAATTAAAATTTTAATATTATACAGCAAAAAAATATATATTATCACAACGAGTTTGGTTTATTTCCTGCAAAACTAATTCCTAATTAAAGTTATCGACGGTCGACGGTGCGTTCAATTCATTAGGATATTGTCGACAGTGTTGTCATTTCGTAAGATATTTATTAGCAAAAAAAATCGGAAACAAAATCGTGTAATATTACGAATAATCGTGAGATCTGGCATCACTAAGTGTTCGTGTGTGTGTTGTAGGCCGGCGGAAGCATTCCCCTCTCCTTCTTGGGTCGGTAGAAAAGATATCAGCCGATACACGTTTTCTGTCTCTTTTATTTCGTTCAAGCCTTTGCCTAGTAAACTGACATCTCCTTTTATTGCACTGAAAATCTCCACACCTAAGAAATATGTGTGCCAGGCGTGTGAACGTATTTTAGCATTCTTTTATGCGTCTATAGCAAAAACTATAATTGTCTTTGATTAAACACATTTTGGCATGTAAAAATCCAAGGGTTCAATGTTGCTTTATGTTATTATATAAGAACTGGTTTTATACTATAAATATTTCATTGTATACAAAAAAAAATTATAGGTAAATTATTTAGTTATTATTATACGGGCTATTGATAAGCCTTATATACAAGGTGGCGCATTTTTAGTGTTTTTATAGTACTGGGAAAACTATAATAGATGGAGCAAATCTGTGTGTGGGTTTCTTTAAAAAACCCAAGTTTGTGTAATAACTAGAAAAGATTACGTAAAAATCAGTACGTCACTTTAATCTACGTAAAAATCTACAAAATATTGCTATTAAAAGTTTTTTTCTCTGATAAAAACCGATATACAGGACAAAATTTAAAACGCCCTTTATCTCCAAACTAAATCAAGTTAGTCTTAAAATTTTGGCACACTTAAATTTCTTTTTAAACCCCCCTCCCGCCCCCGAGAATGTGTAAACAAAATTGCTCTATCTATTATGGTTTTTTCAATACCCCGCAATTATAACACGAACATGCACCAACCTGTACATTAGGTTTAGAAACACGTAAAAACGTAAATTTTCAATAATTTATTAAAAATTTTAGATAATTACGAATTTCATTGTCCACGATGTAACAAGAGCTACAAACACAAAAAGAATCTCGGGCGACACGAGAAGTTTTACTGCGGTGGGGTGAAGAAGTTCCAGTGTCATATTTGTAAAAAATATTTTGTTGAAAATAGTACGTTAAAGGTTCATCTGGTCAACAAACATGAATATCAGGAACCGACCAATTAAAGTTTTAAGAAAGTGAGAAATTTGTATGTTGTTTCTTGTTTTAGACCAAAAATTGTGTATATAAATATATCATAAGAATATACAAAGTCAGCTTGTTTTTTTTGGCAAGTTTTTACAGATTTGTCTCTATTAATAAAAAAACTGTTAGTTCAGCATTTTTTGTATATCTGTTAGCGTTGGGATAGAAAAACAAAATTAATTAACCAATGACAATTATTACGGTTGGTAGCCTTATAATTCTTATTTGATTAACTAAGAATACAATT
>JAHBCN010009768.1:0-34004 GCA_019359885.1 Listronotus oregonensis
AAGCTTCAGCCACATTGTATCGAAGGTAGAACAGGTTTAATTGACAATAATTATCGTTAAATGTGGATAGAAAAAAAAAGCAGTTTTGTAAATTTTAAATTTTAAACCCCGGTATCAATCATTTGGGCGACTTATAGCGGATCGGCGGGGGCTGCCGGGCATCGTGTATTCCATTGCGTCTAAAAACTTTCCCTTTTTTATATAATCGGTAGACTTTTTTTTTAGACCCTAATAAACTAAAGTTTTTAAAAAAAAAAATTCAGCGTTGTAGAAATAAGAAAAAAAAGTTAATTTCTGAACACCTTGGGGGGGGTGGAGCCTTTTGGGGGGGCCCCCCCCCTGGGAACTATCTTTAAAAATTGCATTTTTATGTATCATTGACCACTCTAAAAGGGGTTTCAGACTTATAGGATTAATTTTTACATATTATTTATTTACACTTTTAAAAAAATTATTAAATTTTTCCCCCCCAATTTTTGGGGTGGTAGACTACCGTTTCGTTTCCCCTTGCCTATCAAAACTACAAAATGAAAATTTTGGGTTTGTGGGAAAAAATTACATCAAAAGGGGCCCCGCCTCCCGTACTAATATATTTTAAAAACATCTCTAAAAAAAAAAAACCTGTGCAATGATCTCAGCGTTGAACCCCGGGTTGACAGTACACAACAAGACTATCCTTATTGGTCCTCCAATTTGCAAATGGTAGGTTGTGGCCCCCAAAAAATAAAATTATTTTAGCATTAGAATAATTGTGGCAAATAACTTGACTGTATCACAGTGAGACTGATAGATAGTAGCACTTTTTTGGGGGAATAAAAAAAGACCCCAAAAAAAACAATTTTGGAAAAACCATACTTTACAAAAAAAAAAGTTGTTCAATATTGGCCTGATCAGTTTTTATTAAGCGCAAAAAAAATAGTTTTCCCAAAATTAATATAATTTTTTTCACCCCCCCTTTTTTTTGTACTAGTCAGCTTTCATCATATCTATATAACTTAAACCCCTTAAACCCAAATTTTTTTTTGATCACAAATTTTAGGAGGAATTTTCCCCTTTTTTTGGGCCTTCTTGAGATCCCCCAAATTTTTAAATTTTTAAAACTATTTTGATGGAGGCTTCTTAACATTATTATTTAAACATTTTTGTTTAATCTATTTCTATTTCAGTTTTTGAGCTAAGGCATAAATGTTAAAATAATGAAATTTAGAGCCCTTTATCAAAAAACTTTAAAGGCACAAAACTGAGTTCGTATTTTAGTATTTAAAGTATGTAAAATATGTGGAGTAATTTTAGGATGATCACGGCAACCTAGATAAAAATTCCAAATTTGCTGGTAAAAAAATATATTTGGTTCCAATATTTATTTTAACATGTAAACAGATTTTTATTTGAAACCATTTGAAATTACTAGTAAATTTTATATTATTATGGTTATTATTCTCTTTGCTCGCGAGATACTGAGAAAAATAAAAAAAATGTCAATATCAGAATTATCCTATAGCGCAATGTTCGCAGCCGTTTTTCACACTTTTTGCCAAATTTAAATATAAATCGGATTTATATAAGTTATAAAACAAAATTTAAAATTTATCAATTTGTTAACTTAATTCATACAGGACAATTACAGTTAATACGCTGAGTCTTCCAAAATATTACTAAAAGATATTTAAACTGGAATTAAAAAAAAAAAACTACTTGTTGGACAGCGTCCGTTTTTAGCCTCTTAAAACAGCAACTTATAAATAATAAATGTTCAATAGATCAGGTTTTTAACTCTAAGAGGTTTTGTGTTACGACAAAAACGTTTCTTGTTACTCTATTACCGATTGGTTAAAGGACAACCATATGCAAAAGTCGTTGTAGCTTCCATAATCAATCCCATTTCTACTAATATTAAAGATATTCAAACTCTTCAAAAAGATTTACTAGAGAATTAGTAGGGCAAAAGCCAAGGAAAGTTAAACGTATTTGGAACCTTAATTTTTAAAATGTTGAAGTTCAAATAGCTCGACGCCAAAGAAGCAGATATGTCTCTCACAGGACCTTAAACTAATTCATCCTTTCACGGTTCAACTTGGGATGCTCCGAACTTCCTACTTTGCTCCTTCGTTTATCCCTATAGTGTCCAGACTGTGGAACCTATTTCTTGCAAATATTTAAGTCCTGTGGTAATAAAATCCATTTTACCACACGTAAGACACTCCCGGTACGTTTGTAATTGTGCCTTCGACACTGTCCTAACATAAAAAATTTTAATAATTTTAATTTTCAGTATATCGAGTTTAAGTAAATATTTTAGATTAATTTTATATTGAAAACAGTGGTAGACTTGCTACCTAAACGTTGATATTTTGCTTCAAGTGATCTGCAAGTTTGTAAGGGTCGATCGATTCTGTGTACGCCCAGAATCTAAATACTGGGTCCAGGGCAAAAACAGTCGCATTTTAATACCCGTCAGTATGGAACCGCTTAAATCCCAATGAAGATTTTTTAATATACCATACCAAAGTTTTGGAAATTTAAGATCTCCAAGTGTCTTTTTTTGTATGACGCAAAGAAGTAGAGGTACTGAACTTAAATAAATATACAATGGTTAAAATTTAAATGTATACGTTTATTATAAAAAAGTTACAGTAATTGTAAATTAATATTGTAAAAAAAATTGAGATTAAAGGTTATATCGGCATTTAACATTCACAAGTACACTCGCATTTGTACTTTCCCTCAGCATCCTTAATTGCATTTTCAGGAGTGCATTTGCAGTCACATTGGCATGATCCACATTTGCTCTTATCTTTTGATTTGCATTTGCAAATACATGTGCAATCTACTTCGCTTCCATCTTCGAGGGTTAGTTTGCAGGCTTTTTCGATGGTGCAGCAAGCTAAAAAATTAAAATAATATATTAAAAGGTTATAATCATACCTATTTATTAGATAATTGAGTTTTGTTAAATGTAGGTCACGCAAGAAAGTTTAGCGACGGGCCCGAATTGCACTTTAATAAAATGTAGGTGTTCATGTAACTAACGTTTGGTTTTTTATTTAAAAACCCTAAGTTTAAATTAAATTAAATATAATAACAAAAAATTAAAAATTCCTTTAATTTTTAAACCTTGAAAGTGATACACAACTTAAATTAGAATTTTTCCTTTTAAGGCTTCTTAAGCCCCTTTTTAAAAACCCCTATATGTGCCAACACCCAATAATTTATTATGTTAGCTTCTATCTTCATTTCACTTACTTCTTGCCTATCTCTTTGCATATATTAGTAGTAGTATTAAAAGTATTCCAAATTTGAAATGAATGTCTTATTTCGTTTGAGAGTTATAGCGTCAACAGACAGAGCTACAGACGAAAATGCAAGAAGTGCGAAATGATCAAAAACTTTGTTTCTTAGCAAGAAAATTATGGAATTTCTTATATAAAAAAATACCGTCACTTGGGGTGAATTCACCATGGCGGGGTGAATTCGGTCACTGGTGGTATTCCGAGCAATTTCGTGGTGGGTGTACTTGTTTGCCGACAAAAATTTTAATTTACGACGTGCAGGTGAATTTTTAGGGAGTTGCTATTTTCCATATTTTTAGACAGTTTAAAAAAAACTTCTATAACATAAATGTCAGTAGGGATATGATGAATTTGCTTCTGGTAGGATATTGCCGATCCTCCCGACAAAATGCATTTGTAAAAAAAAAACAAATTTTTCATATTGTTTTTTAGAAAAATATATTTGAATAAAAAATTGTCCACAGGTGGGGTGAATCCGGACACAATGGTCAGAGCTTACAAGAAGAAAATTGGTGCTCAATTTATGAAATATTCAAAAGAAAACTTGAAGAAAGCATTGTTGGACATACGACGTAGAAAAAAACATAAGACAAGCAGCAACATACTATAATATACCAAGATCTACACTCAGTGACAAAATCAATGGAAAACATACAGGAAAACAAGGGGGACAAATAGCCCTATCCGATGCAGATGAAAAACTGATTGCCGAAGGAATTACAATATTTAGTGAATGGGGTTTCCCCATGACTCGAAATGATATACGGGGTCTGATTAAAAAGTATATTGATAGGCAAGGACGTATAATAAAACGTTTTAAAGATAATATGCCCGGAGTGGAGAGGTTTTACTCTTTTCTGGCAAAAAACCAGATTTTAAACGAGCGTTTTGCTCAGAATATTAAAAGGTGTCGTGCAAACGTCAATAAAGAAATTGTCCAAGAATTTTTTAATAATTTGTCTAAATCATAATAAATGTGCCCAGTTCTGCAGACAAAAGCTGTGATAAAGTTCTGCCTGAAGTGACTGACCATAAAAATATAAATGTAGGGACTTTTGTACTAGTTAGATCAGCGTGCCCAAAAGCGAAGTTTAAATTTTTTATCGGCTCTGTTACAGTTATGATGGATGATAAGTCCTGCCTTATTAATTTTTTAAGAAAACACGAATCTCCAAATCTTACTGATTTTATCCATCCTACAATAAAAGACGAAAGCATTGTTTGACAAAACGGAAATAATAGAAATAATTAAATATGTTACAAATTTGAGAAGAGCAAGATACAGGTTTACGTTACTAAATAAAGGTATTAAAATCGAATAGGTCTTCTTTGTAAAAAGTTTCTGTTTAAACAGTTTAAAAACTGAAAAAGTTAAGTTTATTATTTGTTTTATTCTTTATCAATGTTTTCAAGGAAAGCTTAGTTTTATAATAAAGCACTTAAATATTACAAACTTGTATTATTTTATACCTACGCAAAAGGTAATCCTGTGGGTTTAGAATTATATTTTTTAATATATTACTGTCCGAATTGACCCATATATACGCTCTTATTTAATTTTCCTTTAAAAATCAGGCGGGTTTGAATTCACCCCCACACATGGGGGCGAATTCGGACAGTATTTAGATAAAAAAGTATTATTGAAAAAATAAGAAAATAAATTTTTTATTTGGCTCAACCATGTTTAAAGGTTATCAGAATCTACTTGATTTTTTTCATAAATTTTCCGATAAAATTGCTAACGTTATTAGAAGAAAACCTTAAAAATTGTCTTCCACCCAGATGACGGTATAGTTTTATTTATTTTTACTTTTGTGTAATATAGGTATTATACCTTTAACTATCTAGAATTGTCATTTTTTAAGGGTCGAAGACCTGAAAAATTAAAAAAAAAACTTTTTTTCCATAAAATATTAGTATAATCCCTTAAGAATACGTCACCAAATTTTTAGAACATAATTTTAAGTATTTCTTATAGAGGGTAAACCGTGACGACCCTATTCTGTTTGTGTACCCTATTCTATATTTTTCAAATTGGGGCGTACACGATAACTCAAAAAGTTATTTATTAATCTCTTTGAAAATTTGCACACATCTTTTTGATAATATTATTTTTAAATAAACATACAAATTTTTTAAAAAATTATTTTATCGAGGCAAAAACAACAGAAAAATTCGGCCCAAAATTCATTTCATTTTTTCCAAGTATTTTATAAAGCGAATTTTTTCTTTTTTTAATTTTTGCAGGTTCATCTAAGAATTATGATAATAACAAACATACAGAATTTATGTTTTTGTTTTCAAATTATTGAATCCGATGCTACAATGCTCGCCGATTGAAAAGTCTGGAAGGTCGCAGTTCCAGGAAGAATTTAGGGTACATCCGCCATTTTGAATAATTAAAAAAATTAGGTATAATATTTTAATGTTTGAATAAACCAGATGCTATTTTCAAAAATATATTATGACTCTTACATTAAAAAAAATAAGCAAAATTTAAGCGTTTACAGGTATCTTAATGCAAACGTTAAAGTATTCGATAACATAATATAGATTGTGATATATTTTTATTTAAAAATTTCAAACATATTTTATATACCTAATTTAGAATAGGTAATTTTAAAAATAAATACAGTAAATTCAAAGACATATTTTCAAACCTTAAAAGCAAAACTTTTTTGGACATAGGATTTATCTAAAATTATTTTTGGTTGTTGCTTAAAGCAAACAATAATAAACATGTATCTTTCCAGCACCTGTGTTATTTAAAAGTAAAGAATCCTTATTGCTTATACTATATCTTGCAAAGTTAATAATTAAATTGTTTACTTCCTATTATGCAGTTAATAAAAGTTCAACGTTACAAAACAAGTTTAAATATAAAATTTTATGTACTTACCAGCGTCAGACATCTTTATTATTATTTTTATTTACTATTGATTTACTGATAAAAGGTAACCGTGTAGATACGGCTGTTTAACTCGATATGAATTTTTCCAGATTCTTTACACAATTTTATAGTACCCGCATTGTTGGCTTATATTTCTCAACCAATGCTTTATCGTATGCAGTAGTGTCGCGTGAAAAAGGATCGCAGTGGAATCCTTTTTGCACACGGTTTTTTTGGTCAGGATAATTCCAAAAAACTTAGTTTGTCTTAGAGAAAATTTAAATACTATTAAATGTGTTATAAAAGATGTTCCAAAATGTATGCATAATTAAATATCGTGGCATTTTCGTTTTTGTCATAGTAGGCTTCTCAAAATTTTTATAGCTGTCATGTAATTTATTGGTATTAATAGATATGAAACGCAACATGGTAGAACAGCGCGTTTTTATCGTAAAAACCTATTATAAATGGGGAGAATTTTATACAGAGCCAGTTGATATTTCGCAATGATAATCAGAATTGGCCACCACGATTCTGCGATATACCACCGGGGACCTTTTTCTCTGGGGTTTTATAAAATCTCGTTTTTATGCCAATAAACAGCCCCAATTGAGTTAACGCCTAATTCGACTGTATTAAACAATTCGCCCAAATTAGGAAAATGTATCAAAATGGTAAAAAGAAAGGGCCTGCCAGCAACGCCGCGGTGGACTTGGGAACTTGGGGTGAATTCGCCATGGCGGGGTGAATTCGGTCACTGGTGGTATTCCGAGCAATTTCGTCAAGGTCTCCAAAATAGTTCGATAAATAATAACGGCACCCGTCGGTATGGTCTCAGTAGTAGGCATACTTTGATAGGGTAAACTTGTTTGCTGCGAAAATTTCAATTTACGACGTGCAGGTAAGTTTTAAGTGAGTTGCTATTTTTCCATATTTTTAGAAAGTTTAAAAAGAAACTTCTACATCATAAATGTCAGTAGGGATATGAGGATTTGGTTTCTGGTAGGATATGGACTATTCTCTCGACAAAATGCATTTGAAAAAAAAAAAAAAAAACAAATTTTTTATATAATTTTTTAGAAAAATATATTGGAATAAAAAATTGTCCACAGGTGGGGTGAATCCGGACACAATGGTCAGAGCTTACAAGAAGAAAATTGGTGCTCAATTTATGAACTATTCAAAAGAAAACTTGAAAAAAGCATTTTTGGACATACGATGTATGAAAAAAAAACATAAGACAAGCAGCAAACATACTGTAATATACCAAGATCTACACTCAGTGACAAAATCAATGGGAACATACAGGAAAACAAGGGGGACAAATAGCCCTATCGATCCAGATGAAAAACTGATTGCCGAAGGAATTACAAAATTTAGTGAATGGGGTTTCCCCATGACTCGAAATGATATACGGGGTCTGATTAAAAAGTATATTGATAGGCAAGGACGTATAATATAACGTTTTAAAAATAATATGCCCGGAGTGGAGGGTTTTACTTTTTCCTGGTAAGAAACAAGATTTTAACCGAGGATTTTGCTCAGATCTTCAAATGGTCTCTTGCAAACGTAAGTAAAGAAATTGTCCAAGAGTTTTTTAATAATTTGTCTGAAACCATGAAATATGCTCCCAGTTCTGCAGATAAAAGCTGTTATAACGTTCTGCCTGAAGTTACCGACTATAAAAATATAAATGTAGGAATTTTTGTACAAGTTAGATTAGTGTGCCCAGAAGAGAAGTTTAAATTTTATATTGGCTTTGTTACAGTTATAATGGATGATAAGTCCTGCCTTATTAATTTTTTAAGAAAACACGAATATTCAAAAGTTACTAATTGTACCTATCCTACAATAAAAGACGAAAGCATTGTTGACGAAACGGAAATAATAAAAATAATTAAATATGTTACAAATGTAAGAAGGGGAAGATACAGGTTTACGTTACTAAATAAAGGTATTAAAATCGAATAGGTCTATTTTGTGAAAAGTTTAAACAGTTTAAAAACTGAAAATGTTAATTCTATTATTTGTTTTATTCTTTATAAATATTTTTGAGGAAAGCTTAGTTTTATAATAAAGCATTTAAATATTACAAACTTGTATTATTTTATACCTACGCAAAAGGTAGTCCTGTGGGTTTAGAATTATATTTTTTGAAAAATTATATGTTTAACACCAACCTTCGCAGACACACTCTTTGTGTGGCGGACCACACCCCAATGAGGCGGGTGCCGTTTTAGGTGTGGAATCATTCCGGGGTGGAAGGTTGAAGACATCCTGTCTCCCTTCGATTTTGGACCCCTGGCTTTAACATCGAGTCTTTGTGCTATATCACTCAGCGTAACATCGCTTGGCTTAACATCGCCCCGCGATTATCGTCGGCTTCTGCCTTACGATAACGCTAACTTTCGCTTCAGCTGGCTTTCGCTTAGCTGAGTGTTAGTGTAGACGCAGGTGATCAACATCGTTTCGTTCTTACGAACTCTTCAGACGGGTACATCAACCCGTGACGACGTACAAACATATAATATTTTTTAATATTTTACTGTCCGAATTGACCCATATATACTCTCTAATTTAATTTCCCTTTAAAAATCAGGCGGGTCCGAATTCACCCCACACATAGGGGCGAATTCGGACAGTTTTTAGATAAAAAAATTTATTGAAAAAATAAGAAAATAAATGCTTTTATTTGGCTTAACCATGTTCAAAGGTTATCAGAATCTATTTGATTTTTTTCATAAATTATCCGATAAAATTGCTAACAGTATTAGAAAAACACCTCAAAAATTGTCCGAATTCACCCCAGATGACGGTATTTTTTCTAATCCTAGTAAAGGTTTGACAAATAACAAAAAATAAATATTTTTTGTTAACAAATAAAATTGTGTGTTCATTCTGGGACACCCCTTACATGAACAAGCTTATTTTTTTACGTTTCGTTCTATTTTTACTTAGTCATAACTTTGTCAGGGTCAAGGTCGTAGGTGTGAATTTAGCAGATTTAGGGTATTCTCGCATCTATTTACCTTAAATAAATATTTTGGCGGAGAAAACGCAAATCAGTGTATTGTTTACGATTTACCTTACTAAATAACCATGTCTATAACTTATCTAAATAATAGGAACTCACTGTTAACAATAAATATAGTTTTAGAGGTATTATAATAGTTTATTATTAACTCATTTGCTTACATTTCGCGACTCAAGCAGTCTTAAACATTATGAACACGGATCGACCATGTAATCTATGTAATAGGTGCAAAAAATATTTTTTTTTGTTTAGCATGGGTGCGTCATCGTTAAATATAGTATACCTGTAAATTTACTTTGAAAAACATTTAGTCCTTTAGGCTTGTTCGTCATTTAAAAATAGGGAAAAATCTAAAAAAATACAAATTGTGTTATAGCCATACACTTATTTTTTTTAGTAAAAAAAAAATCAATTCACTTTAAAGTAAATTCATATAATCTAATCATAAACATGTCTAACACGTCGCTTAAAATAATTCGGTACAACGTTAAAGCTGAACTAAGCACTTGACCAACGGTCAGCGCTAATATTGGTCAAACGTAGTTACCAATAAAAATGTATGATCAGCTACAGTGCAGAGCTGATAGACCGCTACGCGTATGTAGTCAAGCAATAAATCCAGCTTAAAGCCTCCCATAGGCACCTTTTCCCTACACGGTGGTAAATAGTTAATACTAAACTTGTTATGACAACAAATTGCAATATTATTACTATTTTAGTTATTTATTCATTTAATCTAAGCTTGGTTTAAGAGTTTAAACATAATTAAAATTCAAGTTTTTCATTGAAATTTAACATTAAAATCGTAACCTGAAGTTATTTTCACGCTGCACTGTTTTTTTTTTTGTAAATTTGATGTGTAATATGTACCTATTTTGCACACACTTATGGATCACGATTTAAAAAAAAACAATAATAAAATGGCAATTTTGTTAAAGTTAAATATAACTTTCTACGACAACTAATTCTTACCATGGGATTTACGCACAAAATCGAAATAAACACGTTAATTTAAAGAAGTTTCAAAATTATAATTTTCTAATTAAAATTTTTAAATTAGCATATTTAGAAGAGAACCTTAAAATGCCATGGCAAAAGATACATTTTTTAAGTTAAATATATCCCAAAAAGACAAGTAATCCGCACCCAGAGATATAAAATGTAATAAAGGTAATTGTTGAGAAGTGGGGCTCCAGACAAAACTCAGTAATTTTTTTTTTCACCCCCTGGAAACCATTTCTATTTATAACAATATATTTATTTACCATGGAGAAAGACATTTTTTATGAATATTTATTAACAAAGAAATTGTTATAACTAAAAAAATATTATTTGTTCTTTTTTTCTTTTAATACTCGAAATAGGCTCATTCTACGCCTTTTGGAAAGGTTAAAAAATTCTGGTCTGCCCAAAAGCCACGTTTTGAGTGTGTTAATAATCGAAACAGGCTTTATTGTCGTTTGTATAAAAACATATACGTTGACAGAAATTAAAAAATCTTTTTTTTGTTTTTTAAAAAGTTAAAAAATGGATTTTCTTCTTAAATTATCCTCTAAAAAAGTGGCGCCCCCTCCTTCAAACATCTATTTCTACCCTGTGGAACAGTATCTAGAGAGTGAAAAATTACAAGAAATAATAAGCAAAAAAAAACCTTGCCCTACTATGTGAGGTATGTTAACGGAAATTGGGTATACCGAAATGGTAGTTAATTTTCATACTCAGGTTAAATCTGAACGCCACTAATAAAACATATCGCATGGTATGAATAGTAATATGTTACTGATCATTTTTATTGTATTATTATAAAGGCGGGTCCAGACTAGGGATGGTCGAAACATGGTCTTTAAAAGAACAAGTACAACCTGTTCCGGTTTATAAAAATACCTGTGAAAACTGCTCCAGTTCCAAACTGTTCCGCAGGCATAATTGCTCCAAGCTTTTCACCTGTTTCGTTGCATTTTGATTATGGTGTAAACTGCTCCAGTTCCAAACTGTTCCGGAATAATGCTTGCTTCGCGCTGCTAACCTGTTTCGGTGCGATCATTGATCATTGCTCTTATTGGGTGGCCGGTGCCCGCATTAACAGCGGAGCTCCGTATGTCATTAACACTAGAAGGATTTTTTCGCGACATACCGTTTTTATCGTTGATAGCAGTTCATTCCCCCACCATTCTAACTGTGTTTAACCCGCCTATCCCCGCAAAAACGAAACGGTTTACGTATGTCACGCGTGTGTCAACTTACAACACTAAATACTAAATTTTCCATTTAATAAGATATTAGCCGTTTAAAAGCCAACTGTAAACAAGTAAAAATTTTCCTCTATGATTTAAATATAATTGCATTCAATTTATCCATTGAAGAATTAACTAATAAATCGAAGAATCTGCAATTAAAATAGTTGTTAAACCATATCAAAAAAAAACTCACAAGAACCAAAACAATAGAAAAGCCGCGAATCAACCATTAATTTCAATTGGACACTTGACATAACCATTATTAATGCTCTTCCCGACTAGTGGCGATATCGGTGGATACTGGGCACAAAGTAATGACGTAGATACTGATGTCATAACACCTTCCCCTACGTTACCACTGCTCACCAAAATAAACCCGTATGTTATCTGCCCTAACAATT
Organism: Listronotus oregonensis; assembly: GCA_019359885.1. Lineage (NCBI taxonomy): Eukaryota > Metazoa > Arthropoda > Insecta > Coleoptera > Curculionidae > Listronotus > Listronotus oregonensis. The sequence continues at coordinate 11,853 of JAHBCN010009768.1, forward strand.
TTTAACGCGGTATGTCGCCAAAAAGTAAATAAATGAAGCCAGATATTTTAGCTGCTCTCTATTTTTTACACGTTCTTTCTCGTGTCGAGCCCCGAGAATTCCCTGGTTTGCCATTTAACGTGTTTTGTTTTTCTTTGTGTAACTCATGTCGTGCCAGAATATTGAAATTTAATTTTAATTTTGTTGCCTTTTCTGTTTTATAATCTAAATTGAAAATTTCTTAAATGCACTAAATTAATTCTATTGTTACCAAAAATGAACCAATAAATTAGGTGTTCCATTAAAAAATTTTAATTTATGACGTATCTCTCTTTTGTTTTTATTTATATTATTTTCCAAAGTCTTTTTCAAAATTCTGCGAAAAAAATACACAAGATGGCTATGGCTTTGCAAGGCACAAATATGGCCTGCTTAATCTTGTTGGTTGCCCAGGGCCGTATCTGGACCAAAATTTGGGGGGGGGTTAGGCCAGTGTCATTTAATAAATTAGGAATTTAAAAAAAACTTAAATTTTTAAATGAGTTTTTCTAAAAGAAAATATTAGGTTAAACTAAAAAACAGACTTAACAACGTTAAAATTTTAAAAATAATAATTATAATAACAACTGAATATTTCTTTGCTTTTTCCTTGCAAAACGATTTAAGACTTCCGCAGTATCTATTTTAATATTTCTATTTACGCTTAAAAGAGCAAGTCCTGTTAGCCGCTCTTGACCAGTTGAATTGCGCAAATAGTATTTTAAACGTCTTAGCGATGAAAATGATCGTTCCTAAGAGGCTGTAGATACAGGTAATGTAGCCAGAATTTGCAACAAAGTATGAATATTAGGAAACAAAGATGCTGATAATGCATCAAGAGCCTTTCTGCTTAAGGCAACTCAATAAATTTTTGTTTTCACAACTGTAATTCTGCAGATAAAGATGTAGGTCCATAAATTCCTCATAATAATAACAAGTCATCTATTTTTACTGTGTGTGCTTCGCACATATTTGGCACTAGAAATATAACGATGAAAGTGATTTTTCGTGATTTGCAAATCTTGCAGATAGCTCTTCGATAAAGTGATCAAAAAAAGGAATTGCAATTGTGATTCGAAAGATTTCTCCTGCAGTAGCTACCAAGACATTTAAATGATTCTGCTGTCGTGAACCTATTCTAAGTATTTTTATGCATTCTTCGTCATCTACAGACTTATAATAGATTCGGATTTTATAAAAATATTTTTAAATTCTTGATCTATATTCAGTCTGATAGTCCTGACCTTACTAATAACACTATTAACATGCTCAACAGCTCTAGAGAGATCAAAATCCACAGTCTGTAAAATTCTGCATGAGGGTAGAGTAGAAGCAAATAAAGTAGACGTTGTTAACATACTGATGATAAACTCATTGGTCATAATAGCTCGAAGAAACTGCAAAGCTTTTGAAGAAGTTTCAATGTCTTTTACTTGTTTTAATTTAATTTACATTTTTATAAAATTTGCAATAGATTTTATTGTTTCGATACAATTTCTGATCAATATTATTAATTATTTTCAAATTCATAAGCAAGACTCTGGGAACCCCCTGTTTTTAAAGTCACGGAGCAGTGTTGCACGGTTGTTAAATATCGACGCACCTAAAACGTTACCCGCAGATCTTGACGGATTTTTTACGATTCCAGCTATTGTAGGTTCATTTATCGTTGATTTTTAATGTAAAAAGTGGTTTTGCAGTTAAGAATTGTTTTTAACCAATAAAGTGATTCAGATACTTTTTTTTGTATTGATGATCGTGACTAAGTAAAATATATATTGTTCAAAAAATCTTTAAAAAAAGAGATATAGTTACCAGTCGTTTTTATTTTATTTTCTGTTATAAGATTTTCGGAATTTTCGGGGGAGGGGGGTTTGAACCCCCACAACCCCCCCTCATATACGGCCCTGGTTGACCCCATCGCAAGCAAAGTAACTTTAGACAAAAAAGTAAAACTCTTTTACTTCACCTTTTATTTTGAGCCTATGAAATAAATATTTTGTTTAATTATTTTTCGTTTATAGTTTCAAATAATTAGTTTGGTAAAAATGACGTAAAACAGATTTTTTAACAATGATTTGATTTTGATATGACAAATGCAATATTAAATAAATTTTTAAAAATAATTTACAAACGCTAAATTTAAATTACTTACTTGGACATTACTCTGTTATTTTAAAAAGAAACAATTTTAACAAGATGAATACTTTAACGTTTAAAAACAAAATTTCTGTTTAACTAACCAGAAATAATCAAAACTGTATTAACAACAATTTTATCTACCCAAAACAAATATTTTGCATAAACTCTTGAATTAAACATTAAAACAAAATTGTAAAAAAAAACTATTTTATTTCAGATATAATACTTATACCTATTACAATATCTCTAAATTTAATTTTTATTTAACTACAGTAAAAATAATTGAAAGTCTTGCAATATCTTAAACAATATTCTTATTAGACCATCTCTCACAAAATCAGTAATTTGAGAGGTAAATAGAAGACGATCTAGAAACAGAAGTAATCGGCGCCTGATATGAAAATTAAATAGTTAAACATGATAGGAACACATACAAATATTATAATATTTACCTACTTAGGGTTATTTTAAGCATTACAAGTAGTCATTAGAGGATACACTAAAACTGGTACAATCTATATTTGCATTAAGATAAAGTAACTTGTTTAAACATTTTAGCAAAGTACTTTAACTAATTTGTAAATTATACATCATGTGTGACATCTACTTCAGAAGTTACATATTTAACTGTTTTTGAAGCAAAATTGTAATTCCTAAATCTAATAGTAATACCTTTCACCACTCGGCAAAATTAAATCTGCCTAAAGTTCTACTGTTTAAGCCAGCAATTATTTTATTGGCTGATTACTTGATTACTGACATAAATCGGCTTAATATAGCCATGGTGCTTTCACAAAAAACATATACAGGGTGATTCACGTTGAGTGTCCTATTAAACGTTCTGGGAACCAAAAAAATAACTTTTTGAAAGTTGGCACACGGCCATAACAGGTAATACGCTACATTTTAAAATATTTTGGGAAGTGCAGCGTTGCCGGATCCAACCGAAACCAATAGCAACTTTGTAATTTTAAGTAGAAAACCCTATTTCTTATTGCATATTCGGATTCTATACAAAATTCTAAGTTATTTTTTTTAACATCTTCCTATACCCATATTTTACCGTTTTTGAGAAAATAATTAATTGCTATTTTTTTTTTGAACATCACCAAAACGGTTTAATATTTACGTGCCTAACCAAACTGGATGCTAGAATTTTTTTTTGGGTTAGACAATGCATCTATTTAAAAGATCTACATGCTATTACAGCAATATATCCCACATGGTGTCCCAAAAAATTTGCAGTGCATACCGATATTAAATAATGTTTAAAACTCAATTTTTTTAAATACAACATACAGTATTTTATCCTATTTTCAAAAAGACTAATTATTTACCTACAAAATGTCCATACATGTCTTTATGCCCACCTGCCACCGTTTTTTAAATACAAACGAATTTTAATTTTTTCCATGTTTTTAGAGTTCATTTACGCTACACCTTAGGGGTCGGGCGAAAGGACTCGGAGACGGTGGGAGGAGACTAACAAACTCCCACTACCACAATTTTCGTATAGCCGCATTAAAAATATTATATTTTATTTAGGTTCTTCCAAATTCCGTGTATCGATGCGATGTTGTTTCCGATTGCAAGCCTACAGGGGATAACGTTTTTCGGTAACTATTTTTCACTTAAATGACATAAATTATACACCATTTTAAAGATAAGGAAATAATCTATGCCTCTGCTGTAACCGATTTTTGAAATGTGAGTCGAGTTAAGAGAAAATGGTATCTAAACATAACCGATTTTAGGGTGACTTTCACTCAAGGAAATTTTAAAAACTAAATCCAAATTTAAAAAACTATTACAGCAGAAGCCTAGATTAAGTGTTGGCTTTCATATAGTTTTTAAATATTATCGATAACTTATACCGTTTTTGAAAAAAACATTATGCCCCGAACCCTAAATTGGATCCAATTTTCGCGGTGCGAATGGACTCTTAAGTAACATCCAGCCATCCACAGTAAACCACCTGCCTAATTTACAATTTACCTAGGTAGGCCTTGGAAGTTTCTATTTTAAATTGACCTGACAAGTATTTGACATATAAGTTAAAAATTATATATTTTGTTTAAATAATAAGGATTAAATGCTTAAAAAACTAAAATTCGCTTGTATTTAAAAAACGATGGCTGATGGGTATAGAAAGATGTATGGATGTAGGTAATAAATTATTGGTCTATTCGAAAATAGGATAAAATACAGTACCTATGTTGTAATTAAAAAAATGAGTTTTAATCATTATTTAATACCCGTGAAAAAGCACATTTTTGGAACATCCTGTAAGATATATTGCTATAATAGCACTACATGCTTTTTCTAACCTCAAAAAACATGCTTTGTCTAACCTCAAAAAAAAATTTTAGTATCCAGCTCATGTTCCTTAAGAAAAATAGTGATTAATTATTTTCTCAAAAACGGTAAAAATATGGGTAAAGGTGTTAAAAAACTACTTAGAATTTTATGTAGAATCCAATTATACAATAAAAAATAGGGTATTCTATTTAAAATTACAAGATTTCGGTTAGATCTGGCAACTTTGCACTTGCGAAAATATGTTTAAAATGTAGCTTATAACCTGTTATGGCCGTGTGCCTTTCAAAAAGTTTATTTTTTTGGTTTCCAAACTTTTAAAAGCACTCAACGAGAATCACCTGTAAGGGCCCAGTCTTTTAAAAAGGGATATTTTAGGACATAATAAAGAAATGCTACAGATTTTCTCCTAGTGTTTTAACCGACAAATTTTCCATTTCAAAGGCGTTTTTTAGGAAACCTTCAAAAGTTAATTTCATTAAAATATTTTAAAAATATTTGAGACGAGAATTCAATTTTTTTATATAATCTGAGGAGCGGGTTCATAGTTGTAAAAGCCGAGCTATCAATAGAACTAAGTATTTGCTGGCGGACTTTAAATATTTTTAGTAAATATAATAAAAAAATACTTGAAACTATACCTAAGGCTTAACCTATAAAAAAACACAAGTCTTTGGTTCTTGGGAAAAATATCTACATCCAGAATGAATAGCATTATCTTACAAAAATTTAAAAAAGTAATATTAAGAAATAGAGCGTTAGATAAAAGTTACTTTAATTTTTTTGCATAATTTTCTAAATAAAAACATTATTTTTATATGGTTTGTATATTAAGGCTCTAGCTCTACTCTTTTATAACATCCGTCGGGCAATGCATTAACAATCTGTTCAATATTATCCACCTCATATTGTAAGATACTAATCTGCTCTTTGTAACTCTCAATTAAATCATTTTGCATTTTATGCTGTTTTTGTAATTCTTCCAGTCTTTCTTCTAGTCTTGCTTCTTTAATTTTTTGTTCAGTCTTGTAAATCTCTTCTTCTAACCTCGTTAAGTCTTCATCGCTTATTTCAGGAGTGTTTTGTAATTCTGATATTATACTTTCTACATCGCTAATGAGATCTGCAACCCTGGTATGGGCTGCGTAGGTATCTTTACCAGCTCGACCAACCTAGATAGAAGCAACATTTTAAAAATTTAAAATAAACAGCTTATTAAACAATATAAATTAGTCAGCTAGCATAGCAGATAAATACAAGTTTTAATTTTAATATTTTGTATGTAGATATAAAAATGAGGTTATTTTAGTAATACCAAACATTTTCGTTAAAAATTTTAACTAAATAACACAAGTCAACAAATTTAAATTTTTGTAAAGTAACACCCATGAAAATAGGTTTGTTTGAAGTATTTTAGAGTCCTTAATCTGAAAATGATAAGCTAATAACTGTTACACGTACAGTTTTTTTTGTTATAAGAAGAACAAAGAGGAGACGACATATTTTTATAATCTATTTGGAATCTATGTAAAAACATTACTAAGTATTGGTTCTTATGTCAATAAATATATTGCACGAGATATGATACAGGGACAAAAACGTTAACTTTGTGTTCTGTAGCATCATCCTTTTTTAAAAACCAACAGTAGTCGCCTAACATAGATGGGTTCCAGCAACTCTGGTATATTGTTTCCATCGTTCTGATGTCCTGGTGAAACCTCTCTCTTTGTTCGTCGTTTACTGCACCCAAATTTTTCGGAAAAAAATTTAAATGTGAATGCAAAAATTTATTTTTAGAGACATGCGACACCCTAGTAATTCATAGGTTTTCAACAGTTCATCTGTGATAAATAAATTTACGTGACAACTCACACAACAAATATGAGGAGCCCATCTTTTATCTTGATCCCTAATTTGACACTTAAAACATAAAAAACAGGCTTTTTTGACTTCCTCAGATAAAGATCTAGCTTGGGACTTTATAATAAATTGTCCACATATATAACAAAACTTATCGTCTGGATTTTTGCAACATCGACGACTCGAACTTGCCATTTTATCTCAAAATCGACATAAAAATTTGACTTTACTGTAAACGAGACAGAAACCAACTAAAGTGCAGAAAACAATAAAACTCCTAAAGATTTGTACAATCCTATGAAAATAACCCCTCTTGCGGTCATGTTGTACTTTCCTGTCCTAAGGCAGGTACGAATGGTTTTAAAGATCGCATTATATAAAAGAGAAGCAGGTACTTGAAAATGGGACATGCTAGGCCATTTCTGGAAAAAAGTGTTTTAATAACTTTCTAAATGAAACGCAAAATAAGCATTATCATCTATGTTACAAAAATTATGTCGACTTGTGTAATATTACCAGGTGTTAATAACGCCAAATAATTAAAAGTAGTAGGTAATTATAAATACAAAATTTGGTAGAGACAAGACAATAGTTTCTAACTTACTTTATTTTAATATTACATAACCTATTTATATTGACTTAGTAATGTCATTAACTCCTTTTTATCATAACTCTATACATAGGCTAGTAAAACGGTGCACAAAAAAAGGTCGAAGTGGAAAGTTTTGGTGTAATTGTTTTTATTGGTTTATTCTGTTTTTTGGGGTGCTTAATACGAATCTAAAGTTGTCCAACAAAAATTTGCTCGGCAAATATGAGAAATTATCAAAAACCTATTAAAAATAATGTTTTTTAGTGGTTTTCATAACTTAAAAAGCAAGCTATTTACGCAAAAAATGGTTATTTAGTAAAATAAAGAGGAAAAAATTTCCTACAATTTATGTCTCTTAACATTTTTTCGTACGTCGTATGGTTTCCACTCAAAAGAGTGCTGAAATATGGGAGAAAACAGTAATTTTTGAAAAAAAGCAAAAAAATAATGAATTAATCAATGCAACTTTTCTGCAGCGCCTCGCCTATTTCGACGTAAGGTAAAGACCGTTCGGTTAGACTAGGCTGACTGGAGGGGGTATGCGTCAAGGTCACGTTCTCATGCCTTCAGCTGTGCCTTCAGTTACTCAGTTCGTTCACTGCAACTACCGTGGTCGTGTCATTTGTCTCTCTCTGCAACGGCGAGAAGCCCAGTTTTTTTTTTGTTTCCGGGTGTTTTCGTTGAGATACAATACAACAACTCTTCACAATGTCCAGTAATAAGTGTTTTAGTTGACTCATGGTCGTGGGGTTAGTAAAAGTATACTCTGTAGGTGGACTACAGAAATGACTTCCCTCCAAAATATTTTTGAGGAAATGAAGAAGATGTGCGGAGTAGCATTTACTAGCTCAGAACAACATGTGAATTGTGGGCAGTGACTTTGAAACTGTCAAATTCTACAGGAAAGACATAGTCTTGCCACTTGCTACGATGAAAAATGCAATCAAAATAAGTGATGAAACCATCCCCATCAATCCTACGACTAACTTTCAAAGATTCACAATTGCTAAACAATCTGATAAAGAACTTAGAGAATTCTTAAAATATGAACTGTGCCCTTATTCGTTGCCTCTTTTCGACGATTATGGTATGAGGAAAGAAACCAAGTCTACTTTATACAAGGCATTCACACAACTGAAGAGGCGAATCTCCAAGGATGTTTGTACGTTATAGATGAAGGATATTTGGTGCACAGAGTCGTGTGGACCGGGGGTCAATCATTCTCATCCAAGTAAATAGATAGGTACTTATAAATTAGTATTTTTCATGTCTATTCAATGAATTGTTGAATATTTTGCAATTAAGTCAAAGATTTTTGTTTCAGACCTAGAAGAACTGAAATGCTGCCCTGCTGAAATCCTTTAACCAGGTGTCTAAGAGGGCTTGTACTAGGTCACAAATACTAAATTGTACTGAAATTTGCCTCTTTTATTAATCTATCAAATAATGTTCACCTACATAAAATAAAAAATATAAACTAATGATGTCTTCGCCTATTTTTTTTAAATGCTAATTTCTCCTATATTTCAGCACTGTTTTGCGTGGAAACCATACGACGTAAGAAAAAATGTTAAAAGACATAAATTATAGGTAATTTTCCCCTCTTTATTTTACTGTATAAACACTTTTTGCATAAATAGCTTGCTTTGCAAGTTATAAGCTAAAAACCACTACAAAACATGAATTTTAGTGTTTTTTGATGATTTCTCTTATTTGCCGAGCACATTTTTGTTGGACAATTTCAGATTTGTGTTAAGCACTCCAAAAAACATAAAATAAACTAATTGAAACAATTACACCAAAACTTTCCACTTCAAACTACCGTTTGATCGGACTAACAGTCTGGTCCATTAGGTTTGCAACAAATTGGAAACTTTTTTATTTATAATTTGTCAGAACATTTTATTCTCTATAAAAGTTGGTTCATAATGTCAAACTGTATCAGCAGTAGTTAGTTTTATTAATAGTCAAAGGATATTCAGGGTAAAAAAATTAAACTCCTTTAAAGTAAAGTACCCTTATAACAAAAAATACATCAAAATGTTAAATAGAAAAAATGTTGAGAATCAAAAGGTATGCTTAAATAAAAAATCATGGCCTCCTAATCAAATTTTTAATATTTTGAAAAATTTTGTATGACCCTCGTATGATACACACTTTTATTATTCTAATTTAGTAATTTTTTTAAATAGCTTCAATTAAATTACTTTTTAATATATTTTTTCAAATGAACGAGTAGTTGTAAAATTTAACCGATTTTATATTTTTTACGTAAGCGCCAACTTCAGGTTTGTTGCAACAATATTTAACAAAACTCTAAAATTTTACAAATAATTTGTTTTTTGATGAAGCAATTATTTTACTAATAATAATGTCCATATAAAAAGTTTTATTTATTTAATTATTTTTTTGTTTAAATATCTCGTGAATGTGTAGTACTGAACAACTGTTCTGCACTTTCATAAAAATTAAAAAAAAGTTATACGTTTAACAAGACTTTTTATATGGACACTATTATTATTAAAATATTGCCCTGTTAAAAAATATTTGCGATATTTTAAAGTTTTGTTAAATATCATTGCAACAAACTTGAAGTTAACTAAAAAATATAAGTCCAAATAAACTTTTCAATTACACGTAGTTTTTTTTAATGGTTTGGTTGTAGCAACTTTAAAAAATATTACATCAAAATAATAAAAATGTGTATCATACGTAGGTAATTGAATTTTCCAAAAATAAAATAGAATTTGAATAGGAGGCTAAAACTCGGTATTTGAGCATAACTTTATATTCTTGACAACTTTTCTATTTAATATTCTGTCGATTTTTTTTGAAATAAGGGTACTTTACCCTTAAGAAGTTTTCAATTTTTTGAACTACTCTGTATATCCTTTAACTTTTAATAAAACTAACTACTGCTAATATACTTTGGCACGATGCACTAACTTTTATAAAGAATAACATTTTCTGACATTAAAAATAAGAGTTTCCACAAACTTTTTTGAAAATATGAAATTTATAAAACTCTAAGAGAGCAATCTATCTTTCTTTGTGCCTAAATATTTATTAAATTAAATAGTAGTTTCTGCTTCCCGGTATAGTTCAGGCTTTTTAACTTCTATAAACACACATAGGCAAATCCCTTTCCATAAATTCAAGTGATGTATGACATTTTTAGTGTTGTTCTGCATTTATAAACTTATTCCATGCATGAATTACTCAGTCTGGCAAATTCAGACCAAATTTGATATTATAATTGGTTGTACATTAACAAGTTTTATTAAGGGCTCAAATGTAAAAAAAGTCATTTAAAAAGAACCCAGAACGCAATGACCGAATCGAACTAAATTTGGTCAATCAATTGGTCTGAACAAGGTATTAATTCACCAACAGATTATGTGAGTCATAATGTAAACAAACTCATATTAAAACATTGGTTTAAACCAAATCAGGTACCTATATTGATTGGTAAGACAAGGTCCTTATTTTGACATATTCTGTATACGCCAAGAAGTTTTTTCAATAAAATCAGTGAAATTAAAAACAATCATATAAAATGACAATAACTGAGTTCAACCAAATTTGGCATTATAATTAGTTAACAAGATCTTAATCCTGACAGCATGTGTGAGTCACTGAAAAACGTTAACACGCTTTTTTAAATGATAAATGTGAAAAATACTATACTAACACGACGACCAAACTAAACTTAATTTGGTGCACTAGTGGGTTGAGATAGGGTGTAAGCTCTGACCGAGTTAAGAACACGATACAAATATTATTTCTGATGGATGATATAACCTTAATTTGGTGTACCAGTTGGTAGAGATAGGGTCTGAATTTTGATCATTTTTGATGAGTATCATTTTTAACAATGGCAAATGTTGCCAGATGCCATTTTTAACGGGGATTATATGTTAATTTTGCTAGTTATCATTTTGAAAGAAAATATTTTTGACAGATAATATTTTGATAGTTGAAGTTTTTGATATGTATCATTGTTAAGATCTGTATTATATGTTATATAATCGCCGCGTCATTTCTTTCCCTTTTTGTTATCTTTTTGTTTCGGCAATAATAATTGTGACAGTATAAGAAGATGTAATATTTGTTAGAACATATTTTTAATATTAGAATTTATTTTAGTTATAGATATAAGGGCTTCCATAAAATTAAAATGCTTCATTTTTAAAAAAACCCTTTTAAAAAAAATATGTAAGGATATGACTTACACCGTCAGTCGACCAATATAACAGAAAAAAAATCAAATTATGTTAAACAGACAACCAAATTAGATATCCGTTTATCTTAATATGTATTATATATATATATTATATATTATATATATATATATATATATATATATATATATATATATATATATATATATATATATATATATATATATATATATATATATATATATATATATATATATATATATATATATATATATATATATATATATTATATATATATATATATATATATAATTATATATTAAAAAATATATTAAATATTTTTATTATAAAATATATTAAATATTAGCAATGATTAAAAAGACACATTTATCTAACCTGTGTGTGTGTCAAGTTTGGTTGAAATTGAGTATTTTTTAAATTATTTCTATTAATACAGAAAAAAAATATTACAATTGTGTCAGAATTAGTAGAAGAAAAATATAGACTTTAATAGAAAAAAAAAATTTTTTTTACTTTTTTATTTCATTTTACTACTTATAGGTTCAGTTTAAAAGCGTTATGTGTTTTTTGCGTGGTTTTTTGCATATAAATGTAGGACGTGTATTTATGTTAGTACCCCGTTTTAATTTACAAATTTTTATTTTGAGGAAGTTTATTATTATTTTGCAATTTTTTAAGGAAATTTTCGCATAATTTGCAATTTAACTGTTGTGTTCACGTGGATATGTAATTTATTTTTAATAAATATATATTTTCTTTAAATTTATTTAAACATAGTACCTGGTAAAAGTTGTAAGTTTAAAAGAAAAGATCAGTAGAAAATAGAACTGTTTATAACTACTAGGTACATATAAGTGTCGGCCTTTCAAATGTAAAACACTTTTTTTCTAGTACCGAAACATGCAATTAATGCAATTCACAGCATGTTGTAGACAGTGCGATGGTGTCACCATGGACATTACACTAAACCAAGAGTAAAATTTGATTAAATTTTTTAATGAGGGTTTACGGGCTATATGAAATTAAAATACTTTAGAAAGCTCACCTTTTCTTTGGCCTCACTAACTAAACTGTCATTGCTACTTGCTTTATCCAATAAGTTCTTAAGTTCACCTTCAGTATTTAAAACTCTGTCATACATCAATCCTGCTTCCTCGCTTAAAAATGTTGTGTTTTTATGTAAGTCTTCCGCTTCAGTCTTAATTTTCCCAGCCTTTTCTGATGCATTTTTAGCTAAGTCATCAGCTTGAATAGCCTTTTCCAATGCTAGATTTGCGTTAAGTTCTGCATCCAGCAAGGTATCTTGGGCTTTGTTTGTTTTATCATTGGTTTCCATTATAATGTCTTCAATTTCAGAAATGCTTTGTAGTGATTCTTCGGCCTTTTGCTTTGACTCTTGCGTTTGAGTATCAAAATCTGAAAAATAATAAATTATTTACATTTATGCTACAAGAAAGTTTGAAGGTATATGGAAGCCCAATGCTATGGCCTATTCGATCAAAAATGTCCAGCCCACTATGAAAATATCTGTCATAAGTGGCCCCCGCGATTCTGTGCAGTAACAAAATTCCACGAAATTGTATTATGTGTTGCCTACTTACACACTGATAAATTAGTGTGTAGGCAAGCAACACATTATACTTTTATCAGAGCCGTAGTACCGTTTTCTGTGCGACGGCGCGACGCGTATGAAACCATATCCACTGTGTACCGTCGTCGTCTCATCAACCCTTCCAAGCGAATTACATGTTTCGTTTTTGTTTGCGCCGTATTAATTTCGATTGTTTCTCTTTGTGTTATTTTATTTTGTGGTTGCAAAAGTTTTTTGGATTATAAAAACCTTCTTATTTTAGTGATTAGTGTTTATTAAATTGTGACTATAATTTTGTGTCTTTATTGTTTTTTACTTATAATATCGTAACAAAATGACTAGAGGTTGTATGGTTTTAACTTGCAAATCCAAGGGTAACATACCCGGCATTTTTTATTTTAAAATAAGGTGCTTCTTATGAGACGCAACGTTGGGTAACCGAATAAATAATAATATATTAATTATAGATTATAGAAAATAAAAATTTTATAGGCAATAGCAGTGATCTTAACTATCTTTTAGAAAAATACCACAATGTTTGTGTATCATTTTACACTTGGGTACTTATATTTCATTAAATAATTTAGTATATCTTTTTAAAGGATCAAATTTATTAATTACTGGGCAGACCAGGCAAATTATAATATATAAAGGTCCCACTAATGAAATGAAAAAAAGTACAATTTTATGTTAAAGTTCCTTTTTGCTCTCACTGTTTATAACGAAATTAGATTTTTGGTTTCTTATACTTACATTTTTAACTTTTTAAGGTCGTGCCTACAGTACGGCACATAATATTTAACGGATACTGTTACAATAAAATTAAAACCTACCAAGGGTTACTAAACATTTTAAAACAGTGTTTTCCTGTCTCATGAATCTTTGTTATTAGTGAAAACTATATGCCTAAAAAGCAGTTATAAAAATTTTCACTTTTTAATGGACAACCAGAATCTTAGGATCTTTTGCTGAATTCGGTGTAGATATGATTACCTGCATGAGGTGACACTATTTTATTGTACTTTTATACAAATTATAAATTTATAAAATATTGTATGACCCTAAAACACAAACAACCAGTTCAAATTATGGTAAGTTTTTACTTTTCTTAACCCTTGCCAATTTCGATAATTTTTTGCATACAGAGGCGCTGATTACAAATCTAAAGTAAGTTTTTTTCGACAACGTTTTGTTTTTTATATATCGATCCTTAAATATGATAATTAGATTAAACTTATTTACACTATCTTGCCATTCTTTTATCACAAAATTGGTGATAAGTACATGAAACTATCATACAATGTTTGAAATTTATTTCAAAAAATCGTGTTGTCATTTATTTTACTAAGATTTTTGGTAAAAATACAAAACTCCCCAAAAATATCGACCATTTAAAGAAAAGGCTTAAAGTGGCGCCATCTATTCTTTCCATATTAAATTAGATGATATAAAATCCAAAATTACACAATAATTTTAAATATTCTATAATAGTATCGTTTAATAACCAACAATTTTGTGCAAAACAAAAGTAAAAGTATAGTTAATTTGAAATTTAACATTTGATGTCAAGTTTACACATGGTAATAAAGAATGATGGAAGTTCGGACCTGACCTACTATTTATTGCGCAAACTTTGCAGGGCCAATTACCCTATTTCCGCTACCCTGCAGGCCTAGATAATTATGTTCAGCATTGGCTTTCCATATACCTTCAAAATTCCTTGTTATGTTATCATATCCAACTTTTATTATATATAGATGCGAACAAAATAACGGTAAAAGCATATATTTACTCTTTTCCTATCCGAGAATATGAAAAATATAAGAACTCCCTCAAACATTTTTCAACGATATATTCTTAATAACAAACCTAAAAATATTTCTCCAAAATAAGTTGAAGTTTATTATCAACTGATGGAATGAACTAGTTCCACAGTTTTTAATATAAAAATATTGTTGAAAAATCCGGTAGAAGATTAAATTGATCTTACTTGTATCACTTTTATTTTAAAGTGGCATTTATCTATTATATTTACTTTTTTTCCAAAAAACCATAAGCGATATTAATTTCAAACGAAGTATTTATATATTAAAAGTAAAAGTTTCCTACCGTGTACAAAAAGCAAACCTACTCTCAGATACAAATTATTTCAGGATAAAAAATAGATCTTGTTTGTCTTTTATCTTGAGACAGTCCACGAAGACCTAAAATTTTACTACTAAAGTACGTGAGAGTAAGAGGTAGTTTATTAACACAGGACTTAAATATTTGGAGATTTGGGGTAAAGAAAAAATCTCTGCGGGAGGCGGGTCCCACAGTTTGGACACTCTAGAGATAAAGGAACAAACAAAGTGGAAAGTTCGGGGCCTATCAAGTTGGTCTATAAAGGGATGCATTAGAGGGGCGCAACGGGTTGGGAGTTGCCAGAGAGGAATTATACTGGTCAGCTCCTTGGATCAAAATCCGTGAAAATACCTATAAAAGAGCGACAGATCCTCTACAGCTTGTCGGTAGGCAAGAGAAGGAAGTTTTGCTGGACGCGAGATGCCATTAATAAGACCAAAAATGCTAAGAGTTGTGTGAGACGCCATTTCATAGGCATAAAAACAATATTCTAAAGAGAGTCTGATTAGGGATTAGAGATTAGGGATACATACAGGGTATATAGATTAGAAAAGGAGAAATACTTTCTGGCTTTCTGCAAGGCAGAAAGTGTTTCTGTGTTTATGCCAGTTAAGGTTATCCTCAAAGGTATGGTCAACAAGGTTAAATAACTTTGTTCGGCAGAAATTGGAGGCTCATAAGAAAAGGAAAGTATTGGCACACTCTTTTTGCTTTTACTATTAATTCAATGAATAAATTACAACACTTTTTCAGGTTACCCAAAATTAATGTTTTGTAACTAGCTCAATAAAAATTAGACTAAAAAATAAAAATACTGTTCTCATCTTAAACATCTAACTGTGTACTTTCAAATTGTGATACTTTTAATAGGAATCAAAAATGCAAACAAAAAAATAGGGTATCTATGAAAAAAAATATTTATTTTTTAAAAATAAAAAAAAAAAAATATTTTAAATTAAATATTATAATATTAATATTTATTATATATATATATATATATATATAATATATATATATATATATATATATATATATATATATATATATATATATATATATATATATATATATATATATATAATATATATTATATATAGTATTGTATAATTAAATTTATGTGAAGTTTCATTTTCGTGATTATTAAGCGAGTAGATTTATTTTTTTGTCATGATTTTGACGGTTAAGACGATTTTGAGATGTTTTGTGGTTTTACAATGTATACTTTGGGACAGTTATTCATTTCTTAAACGATATGTTTTTCGCTTTTTTTGGATCTTGGTTTTGTTTATCTTAAAAATATTATAAATAAATAAAATGAGAATTTTTAATAAGTATCCTTGTTTACATTATTTTATGTTAAAATATGCTTTATGAATCCCACGATACGTTAGTACTTAGAATTAAAGCCTTAGTAAATTGTTCCAATATCCTTTTTATTTAACCCCTTGAGCTTTTTTTTTGGGAATTATAAAATAAATAAATTTTCCAGACATTAACCTGCCAAAAATTTTAAAATTTTTTGGGCCCCCCGGCTCTATTAAGAATTTCATCCCATAAATGTATTGCCTGGTTAGCTTGGGTCTCGCAAAAAACTATATCATTTCTTAAATCCTCGATATCCTCTTGCTGCTCCAAAGCTCTTTCTATTAAATCTTGGCCCATGTTGTGTTGCTCTTCAACAGAATTTCTTAGATCTTTGGAATTATGGAATAGTTCCTTGGTCTTGTTTTCCATGCGATGGGCCTCCTGTTTCAGTTCTGTTGAAAAAGCTTTTAGTTCAGGAATATTAACTTGAGGAACTATAAGGTTGTTCACTTCATTCAGAAGAGCTATACCATCGCTTTTGACCTAAAATAGTGCATAATTTGTAATTTATTCCATAGAAGACGTGTTTAAATTAAAACGTTTTTCAAATACATATTAATTATAGTAAATTATAGTTAAAAAAAAACACGGTATTATAGAAAACCGATCTAAAAAGTAGAAAATAATTTTTGAGTATAAAGAGTTTGTGTTACAGTGATAGAATGTCTAATATTGTCCTATATGATTTATTAATTTGGAATAAGATTTAAATAAAAATTAAGTTATTAACAAAATAATTTAATCTTATTTGGAAAGCGTGGGGTGTTTAATATTAAATGTTACAATTATTTTATTAGTAGCTACTAGATGAAAAGCCTGTCTCCGCCAGGCGAGAGACAATATTAATATAATAATATATACCTACATATAAATATATCCACATTAGCAAATTATATACATGGATTTACATCTTATATATGTCAATAAGTCTAGTTTTTTTTGTTCCTGTTTAAATTAAAATTCTTTAATTTTTTTACCTGTTTCGCTTCATCACTGACTTGTATAATCCACTCCTGTGTCCTATTTAACTTATAATCTGACCTTTGAACTTCCGCTTTTAGTTTTCTAGCTTCATCGCTTATATTATGCTGCATAGCGTTAGCGCGCTTTACTTTTTCATAAGCTTCAATCGACTTGTTTTTAGCTTCTTTTGTTTTAAGAACCAAGTTATCTGCTGTAATATCTAGGTAATCTGCAAGCTCTCTAGCTTCTTGTGCAATGTTTGTCATTTTTTCCGATTGTTGCCCAACAATCTTAGATCTAAAATACATTTTAAAAAAATGTAATAAAATAAATATAGTTTTTATTAAATCAAATTTTGTGAATTTTTGATTTAAACAGATTTACAGAATGGATCTGACTACAAATAAAACTATTAAAGTAATAAATACAAGAAAAAGAAAAATAATTTAATAACAAATTTTGCCATCAATAAAACCAACTAAATTAAAAACTTAATTAAGAGAAAGTATAACTTTATTAAAATTATAACATTTTATTGCCCAGTATCTTGGACCAGTTGACAGGCTAAAGAGATGTCAGACTGGTGGATACTGGGCAATAAAATTTTATAACTTACTCTCATATAAAGCTATTGTAGATGATACATTTTAAAACTAAGATTAAGGAAATTTTAATAAAAAACGCGTTTTATTCTTTAAATTAATTTATTTGTCATAGGTTTTAGCAGTTTTGTGTGTATGTGTTTTATTCTTTGAATTAATTTATTTTTCAGTAAACAATTTCTATTGTATATCCTTTATATGCCTTGTGTAAACAAAATTCTTTATAATACCATGAATAAACAATTTGAATTTGAATTTAAATTTTGAATTTATAGCAACAAATATTTCAAAAATTAGAACGCAACCCAAGCAAATGTATTGCTAAAATATCAAAAAAATAATAACATTTTGATATAATGTTTACGGGTTATAACCACCCTTTTGTTTTTAATAAATTTGTATGTAAAACTATTTTAAATCCATTTTGTTGCTGGCACTTATGGCCAATATATTGCTGTATATTTTTTTTTTAATTAGGTTCTAAATTTCCCTGCATACAGTCAAAGCTCTTTATTCGCGCTTCCTTTATTCGCGTTTTCACTATTCGCGGATTAAAAATATGCCACCCAATTCCTATATTCACGGCTAAAGATTTCTTTATTAGCGGATCTAATCGGTACATACACATTGATAAAAAGGATTCCAATATATAGGTATACAACCGAATATTCTTTGTAAACGCGTCGTCAAATGGACTAATAGCCGAAATTGCGAATGGAATAGGACGAGATGGGTTCGAACAGATCGAATCAACTGACATTCAGAAGTTGCTTAAATCGCAAAATGACGATTTGACTGAAAAACGGAAAATTTAAAATTTTAAAATTTAATATATATATATATATATATATATATATATATATATATATATATATATATATATATATATATATATATATATATATATATTTTTTCGTATGAACTTTTACACATTGCTTAACTTACAAAGATGGAAACAAAATAAAAAAACATTATTTTAAAAAATAATGTTTTTGGGGCCGTTTGTTCAGCAGCGTTGCATTTGTCATCACATAGCGGGCTCTCTGCGATGCCCCATTGGTTTAAATGACTTATTGCATACTCCGTGACCTACCCCCGAATCAGTTGGGGGGTTACACCATTCTCGGCAAAAAAGAGAGAACCCGTTGGGCTTGACTGTGGGGTTTACAATCAGGTGTGCGTTGTTAGTTCCCGTTCCATTCATCCACCCAAAAAGCTCATCGATTGTAAAATTTCTAAGATATTGAAAAGTTCTTTTGGCAGGTTTCGGGTTTCAGCCGTAGTTGGCCCTGGTTTAACTGATCGATGTCAGTATTTATGGGAAAATGATGGATTCATTTGACATTTCTGGTACGGGGGTTTTTTGGGCAGCTAGCCGACGTTTTTTGGAAAAGCTATGTTATTTAAAAAAATGGGAGCCATTGAACTGGCGTGCTCTTTATGGTTCCCGTAATATGTCTCATCGTTTGATTTAGTTGTATATTTAAAACATTAGTATGGTGACTGTTTAGCCAGACTGGAGCGCAATATTCGGCTGTTGAATAGACCAATGCCAGAGCACTGGTCCTGATTGTTTCTGCAGTGGCTCCCCAAGAAGTGTTTGCAAACTTGGGGATGATGTTATTGCGGGTATTTACTTTAGCTCCAGTTTTCTGTAAGTGTTGCTTGAATGTCAGGGTTTGGGTTATATTTTAGCATAATTTCATCACTTTCTATGTTCAGATTGTAATTTGCTTCGCCGTTATTTAGATGGAAAGTCGTAACTTCAGTCTTTGTTGGATTTGGTTGAAAGCCCCATTTTTTAAAATAAGTGTTGATAATATTAAGATCGTCTTCGAGGGTATCTTCGGCGTTCTCAATGTTTTTTTCTTGTATGCCCAAAGCCATATCATCTGCATAAGTAAATTTGCGTGAAGTTGTGGTGGGAACATCTGAGGTGTAAATGTTGAACAAAAGCGGCGGGGGGACCGCCCCTTTTGGGGGGGAAAACCGTTCTGTAGACTTCTAAATTTACTATTTTTCCCGTTGAGGCTAATTTGGAATAATCTGTCACTCTGCATTTGATTTATTAAGTTTTTAAATGTCTGGCATGGTACCATCTGGTATAATTTAAGAAAAAAGGGCCCTTTTTTCCATACCGGGGTCGTAGGCGCAAGTCAGATCAAAAAAACTACTGCTTTTTTTAGTTTCTTTTGAAATCCGTTTTCAATAAATGTTGTTAAAGAAAGGACTTGATCGCTGCAGTTCCTTCCTGGCATGAATCCTGCTTGCTCCAGGGGGGAAATTTTTTTCCCCTGACAGATTGCAAAAGCCTTGCGTAGATTATCCTCTAAAAAAACTTATAACAGACACTAAGAAGGGCGATTGGCCTGTAGCCCCTGGTAGTGAAGGGTATTTGCCTGGTTTGCAGATTGCGATGACTTTGCTTTTTTTGAAAAGTTTTGGGAGCTTTTCCCCTCGTCATTATCTGGTTAAATAAATCAAAAGCCACTTTCGAGTTTTGGGGGCCCCCCTGTTTTATGAACTCGGGAAATATTTTTTCAACTCCTGCAGCTTTGCGACATTTGATGAAGCCTAGCGCATTTAAAAGTTCATCGGCCTATATTTGCCTCATGATTGGAAGGTTTTGCTGATGTGCAGTTCTGATCTTTCGGAGCTGATGTCTTACTTCTCGTTTGTGAACTTTTTCTAAAACTGGTTTGGGGGGCCGGGCAGTGCGTTTTTTTTATATCTTCTGTGTTTGGGGGGAGGTTAGTTGTCGGAGTGTTGGGGCCTGATCTCAGTTTTCTGAGTAGGCTCCAGGCAGTGCAACTGCTATGCGTGAAGTTAAGGGTCTTGAGAGTTTCCTTTCACCCAGTGGTTCTTGCAGAATTCAGAGCCTCTAGTAGTTCTTCTCCTACGTCTGGATCTATGGTTTGCTCGTATTGATCATACAGGTCTTTACATTCTTCAGTCCAGCATGGAATGTAGGATTTGGTTAGACCGCGTGGAATGTGTTTTTTAGCACAGCTTATTATAAGTTTGGCAAATCTCTCGTAGTTTTCTATCTCAGTCCTGATATGTCTAATATAGCCCAATAAAGAAGAGGCTTCAACAAGCACGGGAAACGTGAAACCTAATTTGAAAAATCTTAGTGAAGGTTTAAAAATGGCAAATGAGCTTTGTGATTTCTTTATGAAAATTGATCCGTCTATGGAACAAAGACTTCTTTTTAATAGGCAAATTGCTACTGTCACTGCTGAATATCAGTCTAAATTTAAGGAGCTTCTAAAAACTGCTAAGCAAGAAAAAAAATACAAAGTTATTTAAACCGTTGCCCAAGCCTGAAGATAATAATTAATCAATATGGTCGAAAACTTCAATTAAATTCATTTTTTATATACTTGTTTTTTTTTACCTTGGAACGTATCCCCTATAATCCCCTATAAGTTACCATTTCATATTTGCGGTTTCTGTATTCGCGGCATATTTACGAAACATATCCCCGCGAATAAAGAGCATTTACTGTAATTAAAGATCTATGAAGTGTGGCTTATAGGCATATGATTTAAAAAATGGCTTAAATATTGTGATTTGATAGGATATTGATTATATTATTAAATTACGTAAAAACAAAACATTTTTGGCAGTGATCAAGTATTACGTAACGCAATTTTTGGGGATTTATTGACCCCCCCCCCTACGTGACACAAATCCCTTAAACAATTAAACGCACAAAAATACACAAAAACCTATTCATAATTTTACTTTAGAAAGGAATAAACTTAATTTACAGAAAAAATTACAGAAAATATTTTGACCAATAATGTTTTTAAAAAGGGTATATAAAGTCTATCCAAAATAAAATTAATTTGTTCTAATTGATGTTTTACCATGGAAAAGACGCTTTAAGAGATATTTTAATTAAACATATATATGGTTATAGACTTGATTTTATTAATATTTATTTTCTTAAATTTGAGCAACCAAAGGTAAGACAAAATCAAAATAGACCAAATAAAAAAAAAAAGGGCCCAACATCCCTTTTAAAAAATTTTTTAAAATAAAAATTTTAAATTTTTAAAAGAAATAAATTTTTTTCCATTTATAACAAGACGCCATAAAACAAAAAAGTTCCAGGAACACCAAAATACTATTTTATTTTAAATATTGTTTATTTTTATGTTTACTTTATATTTTGAAAATGGTGAACGACTTGTACCCGAAACGTTGATAAGTTTTTTTGATTATCAAAGGGCTTTTGAGTATCTTTTAGGGTGAACTGCAAGTTCATAAGAGTCAACTGATTTTATGTACTCTGTTAATGCATATATCTTCAATTAGGATATTTGTTTTCAGTCCTACCTTTCCCATGCTTCCTGGGGAAAAACCCTTTTT
>JAHBCN010009768.1:34021-45808 GCA_019359885.1 Listronotus oregonensis
CATTTTTTGTGTGAAAAATTTTTAATAAATTCCATTTAGGTTAAATTTTTAGTAATTTTGAACAGTTCCGACGGAAGCCTTAATTTGGATTCGAAATAGGACAAATTTTTAAAAAAATCAAGTGGGCGGCCAAATCCCTCAATGACGAACAAAAAAAATTAAAAAATTACGCTTTCCCAAAAATTGTTGTTAAAATTTGTTTTAAATTTTCTGAAATCAAAAAGAATTTAAAAAAAATTTTCCCCTGTGAACTTTCGAAATAAACAAAATTAATAAATCCCGATTTCTAGGAAGTTTTAAAATTAATTTTTTAAACCAGTTAAAAATTATTGAAATTATTTGGGAACCATATTAAAATAAAAACTCCCTCTTTCTTGTTTAAGAAAATTTCCCTTTTTTTTTTTTTTAAAGTTAAAAATTTTTTAAGAATTTAAAAGGGGTTGTTTTTTTCCGGGACCCTGTATTACATAGTTTTAATAGCGGAGTCACCTTAGATTTTTACCTAGGAACCCAGGGACTGTCAAAAAAAATATTTAGTGAAATATTGTTTTTTCTATTCTACTGAACAAAGTTTACCCAATAAAATAAGTTGCTTTTTATTTTTTAAATATTTATAAACAATTGCAATGAATGTTTAAGTAAATGGTTTTTATTTGCTTAAATAATTTACAATAATTAAATAAAATAAACAAACATTCTACTAGATATAATAGAGTAACAGATATACAAAATAGTCAAATTTCTAAGGGACAGGTGCAAAAGACAGAGTGGAAGGGCGGGCGCCAAGTGTTTTAGCTGAATACAAGTCCTTTATAGTCCAGTCAAAGATTTTACTTAACATCACCGATTTGCATGAAAATTTGGATTTATATTCTACTTACCCTCTGATTCAAAGTTGTAATTTTGCCGAGGGATGCTTTTTCCCTGGGGGTGAATGCCACCCCTTCTCGTGGGTGGAATTTTTTATCCAAAATAAGTTCGGAAATGGATAAATTGACTAAATCTAAGCAACTTTTGTTTTATAAAGTTTTTTCCGAAAGGCATTACTTTTCGAGTTATTCGCAATTGAAAATGTCAATTTTTTTAACCAAAAAAAAACACGTTTTCCAGACGGTTTTTCGCAAATAACTTGAAAAGTAAGCATTTTATTAAACTCATTCCTACCAAAAACAAATCTTATAAAAAAACAACAAAAACGGTGTATTTATGATGTCCATAGACCTAATACAAACGGAGCTATAGCCTGTTGAAGGTTCGTTCTTATTCGTCAAATGCCAAAATTGAAAGTTTCAACGTAATATGACCAAAAAATGATACATTTCTCGGGAGAAGCTCATAAAACCTTTTTTAAAGTACTTAAAAGAACCTTTATTTTTATTTTTTATAAATGTCTCTAGCACTAAAATTAAGCGAGTTATGGCTAAAATAAAGTTGATCTCTATTATTTTTTAATGAAAAAAATGTGAAAATCACCCCCTAATTACCACCCCATTTGAAAATAATTTTTGTCACTTTACAATTTACTTTATTTATGTATTTGTAATGTGCTCCGAAAGTTTGACCGGTTTAAAGTACATATTTTTAAAAAAATTTGAGCTTAAAGTGAAAGAGACATTTAACAAATAACTCAAAAACCCTTAATGAATAAAAAAATTTGTAAAATACAAAATTGTAGGTTTTTCTTCACCAAAAATTTTGTTGTTTTTTTTCTCTTACTGTAGGAAAAAATTGGATGAGATATTAACATTTTATGGGCTAATGTGACTAATACTAATACCAAAATTTATAAAAAAAGTTGAAATTATCCAATAATGTTTTAAAAAGGGTGTATAAAGTCTATCTAGAATAAAATTAATTTGTTCTGATTAATACATTGACATGGAAAAGACGCTTTATGAAAAGGTATTTTCTTAAATTTGAGCAACCAAAAGTAAGACAAAATTAAAACAGATCAATCAAAAATGTATTTTTGTCATGTATTTCTGACTTGTTAGAATCAACAAATAAATAATAAATTTACTATTAGAGCTCAAATAATAAAAACAATATTTATAAAATCCCTCGAAAATATAAAACATTTCATATAAGTCAAATTAATCTGCTATTTATAACAATACGCCATAAAATAAAAAAAAGTTCGAAGAATCACAAAATAGTTTTTATTTTGAATATTGCTTAATTTACATTTTTAAGTTTACTTTATATTTTAAAGATGGTGAACGACTTGTACCCGAAATGTCAATAAGTTTTTCTGGTTATCAAAGGGTATTTAAGTGTCTTTTAAGGTCATCTGAACTTTGGTAATTCAAATATCTCCTGGGACGTGGACCAAAGCCGTCCCTTCTTGCAACAATACATAATACTAGATGAAAAGCCTGTCTCCGCCAGGCGAGAGACAATATTAAGTAGTCTCTGTCTCCGTAAGACGCCTTCCGTACGGCTAACGGTAAAAAAACACTTCTTTGCTCATATTTTTGTCCCCGGGGCGAAATTTAAAAAACGGGCTTCGTTAGGTTCTAGCCACTGCTAAAGACTACCCCTGTACCAAATTTCATGATTTTAGCTCAAGCCATAACTTCAGAATCACGTGGACAGACAAATAAATATATATACCTACCTACATATAAATATATCCACATTAGCAAATTATATATATAGATATCTAAAATTAATATATTGGTTATTAGTCCTACCTTTCCCATGCTTCCTGGAATGCCTTCTTCCCTTGTTGGTCAAATGTTGTCTCAATTTCACTTAATCGATCTTCAACTTCTAACAAAAACTCATCTGCGTGATCCAAATTATGTCCAGATTTTTTTGTTTTATCGCTTGTCGTAAAAACATTTTCATAAATCTGTTCCAGTGTTCTCGCAATGTCTTTTTCCCTTTCTCGCATGCTAAGTATTTCCTATAAACGAATAAAAGCTTATTAATTTTTTACATTTAAAGGTGTGGTTACTTCCACGCGGCCGTAGAAGGCGACTAACGCAAAGCGACTAACGAATGCGGCCGCCGTTTAATCAGGTGGTTTCTTAGGACCGCGGCCGCGGCTCAAACTCGCGATAGCAAATTTATTAGTGTAAAGGGAATAATCTTTGGTAAGAGTCGTAATGGATGATCTAGCAATATATTTATTATTAGAAGAAAAAAAGGATGACAATTACAATTAGCCAACCTGAAACATAGCAATGCCCCTATAAATCCAATATTTCAGCAAAGACGCGATGAGGCTTGTTATACTACATTAATAAATCGACATCTGCAACAGGATGAAGTAAAATTTAGAAAATATTTTAGACTGAATAAAGCACAGTTTAGTTTTATTTTTGACTTAAAACGTCCGAGCCAGACAACAGAGTTGAATATCCAATAACCCCAGAGGAAAAATTAGCCATTGTATTAAGGTAAATCTATACAGGGTGTACCAAATTCGAGTCTTATCATTAGGATCTCGGAAACTTGAAGAGATACGAGGTCGGTTAAATGAAGGCAAAGTTGCGCAATATGATGCTAATCAAAATGCCACCTTAGAACTTTAAAATTTTCGAATACTTACTTTTGGAAAAACCGATTATTCGCGATTTCGTTTTTATTTTTTTATGACTTTATTTGAATGGATGTAACAAAATAACTTTTACATTTCCATTGCTACTTTTTCTGTTCTACAAGATAGTGTTATTAGATTTATACACCGACGTTTCATCTTTGAGCTGCCATCATCAACTGTTTTTTTTAATACGGCCCTGGATTTTTTTATTATGTATTTTAGGAGCTATTAAGTTCCCAAAACCAATAATGTATTGCACTTATTCAAAAAATTTCTATTAATGGCAATTTTCATAAGAAACCATATGTTAGAGAGAGTCAGACAATATATTTTTGGCAGGATCTTGGGAAAACATTAAACTGATTTTTTTGAATAAGTGCGAAACATCATTGGATTTGGGATCTTAAAAGCTCTTAAAATACGTAGTAAAAAATCCAGGACCTCATTTAAAAAATAAAGTTTCAATTTTTAACAACTAAAAAAACACCGGACATTCCACACAAAACAACACAAACAAAATATCAGTCGCAGACACGACTGCGGCTACACTGCTTCTTCAGCAGTCCAGTCGCATCAATCGCAACCGCAGACAGCGGACGCAAACGATGGCCGCTTGGAAGAAACCAGGCACATTTAAAAACATGAGTAGGAGTGCTTTGCGGCTAACGTAGTGCGTTAGCCGCATGCGGCGGCCGCGTGGAAGGAAACATACCTTAAATAGAGAAATCTTAAAAGTTCATTATGTCGCCTATAAAAGGTATGTAAGGCCATTAGAAAAGAAAAAAAAGATACCTTTAAACATAATTTTACTATTTTTAGATAAAATGTTCACATTGTTACCAATAATAAATATTAAAAAAAGTCAATTTTTTATTTACGAAGATAAACTTATTTAGTTAAGTGAAATTTGATATAAAAATATGAGGAATTCCAGACGTTATAAAATGTTTGCTTTGCCTAAAAAAATAAATAAATATGTTCCATATTTTTGTGGAGGATGCATTTATTAAAAAATATTTATTAAAATTATTCAAAACAAAATAAAATTGCATGTCTAAAGGCATTGTAATGTTTGTCGGTTAATTGGACTCGAGCTTAAAAACTTTTATACCTTTTAGTTACTTTTATTTTTAATATTAAAGTTTTAATGCTGTTTTGCAAAAGTTTTGACTGGCTCATTTTATGTTTCTTTTTCAGCTTTCTTTACTTTACTTTTTATTTTTTGTTACCATTTTCTTCTTTAAACTGCATAATAATTGAGGTTAATAATTTTAATGGTACATATCTTGTGTTACTGCAATGAGTAATTTTATAAGGGTAAAATATACCTATACAGGGTGTAATTTAATTGATGGCTAAAAATGCAGGATGTGATTCTTCAACTCGTTTTAGAACTAAAAGTCCATAAAAACAGATATGCGCAAGGAGCTCATTTTTGAGATACAGGGTGTTGAATTTTTTTTTTAAATCGGGTTTTTATTAATTTCTCAAATACTCTTTTGCCGATTTTGTTGAAACTTGGCAGTGTTATTTTTAGCAACAACGGGCTAATTTAACCTTAATTAGATTAAAATTATTAAATCCAGTGACGTGCTGGGAGACCCTTAGCGAATACTATTGGCAAAAAAATTATATGCCACTGACTTTTTTCCCATTTTGATATTTTTCTTAGATTAAGCGACTAAAAAGACAACTTTTTTATCGCTTGACCCTTTTTCGTATCTTGCTTCATTTTCGAGAAAAAAATCATTTTATTGCATGTCCTTTAGACCGCACAAAAAAAATTAAAAAAAGAAACAATTTAAATTTTAATACATGTTTACAATACAAATACAATAAACATAATTGGAAATACGTAATGAAGTTGGTAGTATTATGTAATGTAAACTTTTAATTTTAATCAATGATCACAACGAAATAATGTAGAAAGATGGACAAACAAATTATTAAAAAAACTTTTAAAACTGAGGAAAGAAACAAATAAGAAATAAAACATAAGAAATTAGCAGAATTAATTAGCACAAAAATTGTTGAAAATGTCCTCCTGCTTGAATACAGGATTCAATTCTCCTTCTCATGGACTGACGAACCCTTTCAATAATTCCAGGAGTATTTCTTATGGTTTCGCAAGAAACTATAATTCTTGGCCTTAGTTCCTCTACAGTTTAAACCGGTGTAGAATAAACTAAAGTCTTGAGGTGTCCCCACAAAAAATAGTCAAAACTATTTAAATCGGGGGACCTGGGAGGCCAACATTGAGGTCCTCCCCGTCCTACCCAGCGATCGGTAAACGCTTCATTTAGAAATTCCCTAGCATGAATGCTGAAATGTGCAGGAGCACCATCGTGCATGAAACACATTTCTTGCCTTAATAAAACAGGTACATCCTCGAGCAAAATTGGCAAATCGTTCTCAAGAAAGTGGCGGTAGGATAGTCCATCCAGTCGTCCTGGAAGAAAGAACGGTCCTATGAGGATATCTCCAACTATTTTAGCCCACACATTGACAGAAAACTGCTCCTGATGATGTGCCTCCGTAATTGCGTGTGGGTTTTCTTCTGCCCATAAATGATAATTATGAGAATTTCGAATGGAATTGCGGGAAAAATTAGCTTCATCAGTAAAGAGTATTTTGTTATCAAATAAAGGATTTTCAGTAAGTTTTTATAAAAACCATTGGCAGAAATTTAAACGCAACGGAAAATCGCGAGGCAGTAGTGCTTGAACCCTTTGAATATGATAGGGGTATAGTAAGTTTTCAACGAGTATTTTCCAAACAAGAAAATGGGAAATATTAAGTGTTACCGCAATTTTCCTATTACTTGTTTTGGATGTTCCTCAATTGTGTTTAAAACTGCTTCCTCTAACTCTGGTGTTCTCACCGTGCGATGTGCCCCTTTGGAACTATTGTCAATGCAAAGACTCCCAGTTTCATGTAGTCTCCTGTGTATTCTCGAAAACATTCTTGCATCGGGAGCAAGTCCGTAGGTAAAATGCATATCTGCTAGTTCGGAATTTGTAAATCTTGGCATAGTTTACTTATTTTCTTTTTATTATTGATTAAGGAAACTTTCACAATTTAACAAACTACCACCAATATTTTAAAAACAAAATAGGGCACCAGCCTACTTAGTAAATTAAAATAATTTCGTTATTCCCACGAATAAGTAATTTGTTAAATAATATTTAAATGGTGCGAAATATCGAATTAAAGGTACCCAAAACTTAAAGAACGTAAAGACGGATGGGATTTTCTCAAATCGAAAACCGCCAGTGACGTAGCGTAAAAAAATAAGAGGAAATAGTCATCGCGACAATGCCTTTTTGTGCGATCTAGGGACATGCAATAAAATTATTTTTTCTCGAAAATGAAGCAAGATACGAAAAGGGGTCAAGCGATAAAAAAGTTGTATTTTTAGTCGCTTAATCCAAGAAAAATATCAAAATGGGAAAAAAGTCAGTGGCATACATTTTTTTTGCCAATAATATTCGCTAAGGTGTCTCCCAGCACGTCACTGGATTTAATAATTTTAATCTAATTAAGGTTAAATTAGCCCCTTGTTACTAAAAATAACACTGCCAAGTTTCAACCAAATCGGCAAAAGAGTATTTGAGAACTTAATAAAAACCCGATTTTTTAAAAAAACTTCAACACCTGTATCTCAAAAATGAGCTCCTTGCGCATATCTGTTTATATGGACTTTTAGTCCTAAAATGAGTTGAAGAATCACATCCTTCATTTTTAGCCATCAATTAAATTACACCCTGTATTTTGTATAATAAAACACCCAAAAGTGCTCTATACAGCATGTCTGTAAAAGGTCTTTACAAAAACCTGCCACATATTTTGCTTAGTTTGGGCACTAGGCGGCGCTGAAGTGACAATTTTAAAAGCGTTTTTCTGGAATTATGATTCATATTAGTCCAGGGGCGTAGGACCTGGGTTTTTTTATTAAATGCATGTTTCAGAATTCTACGTCAATGGAACAAGAGGGGTTTAGGTATAAAATTCAGATTAACCAACTATTTGCTATAAAAAAGGTACTCTTGACAAAACTCGATTCCTTTAAAAGTTTTTAAGAAACCTGCATTTTAAAAATTTGCGGTAGTTTTTACCAAAAAAATCAAATAACAGGATGTGGCTAAAAGGTCTATAAAAAAGCTCATTACTTATTCCTTACACCAAAATTAGCCCAAATAAGCAAACTTATCTTAGTACAAAGTTGCTTAGTTTGTGCGCTAGACGGCGCTGAAGTGACAGTCTGGTTTTCAGCGCCTTCTAGTGCCCAAACTAAGCAATTTTGTACTAAGATAAGTTTGCTTAATTGGCCTTATTTTGGTCTAAGGAAAATGTAATAAGCTTTTTTAAAGACATCCTGTCACTTGATTTTTTGATAAAAACTCCTGAAAATTTTTAAAATGCAAATTTCTCTAAAACGGTTGGAGAAATCGAGTTTTATTAAAAGTACTTTTTTTGTAGCAAATAAGTTGATTAATCTCAATTTTGTACCCAAACCCCTCTTGTTCCACTGACGCAGAAATCTGAAACAAGCAATTATTAAAAAACCTAAGTTCTACGCCCATGGACTGATATTAATCATAATTGTGACATGAGTTTTTTTGCCCCAAAAAGCTATGCCAACGTACCAAATTTCGGCAAAATAGTATGAGCAGATTTTTAATTAATCCAGAGAAACGATTTTAACATTGCCACTTCAGCGCCGCCTAGCGCCCAAACTAAGTAACTTTGTACTAAGGTAAGTTTACTTAAATCGGCTAATTTTGGTGTAAAAAATATGTGGTAGGTTTTTGTAAAGACCTCTTACAGACACCCTCTATTTCAAATGTAAGTAGGTATGGCAAATGTTTTAGAAAGTTATAATACAGTTTCTTTGTCCGCTATTTTTGTAAATATCTTTAAATACTAATTTTCTGGAAAAATGTAACAAAGTCCAACAAAAGTAAGAATTATCAAGGAAAGATAAAAAATTTAGGAGCACTTAATGTCATTTAACACGTAAGATTTAAAAGCGTCTATTTTTTAAACACGCTAAAGAGGACTAAATTATTCAGAAAAGAAAGCATCTAAAAACAAAAAAGGGAATTCTGATCGACTAATTGGAGACTAACTGTCACAGTACATTTGAAATATGAATATTTACTTTCAAAACTATTTAAATAAATCAAATTTTATGAAAGAAAGCTTTTATAATAACCCTTTTCTACCTGGTAAATACTATTTTCTCCAGTAGCATTTTTAACTCTATCGTGAAAATCATCTATGTCATTTTCCAGTTTTTCAAGTTCATCTGGAAATTCATCATCGTCAATGACTGTTGGCTGATGTTCAACTTCATTTAAAATAACGTTTAAACGTTCCAACTTAATGGTATGATTTCTGTATCCATCTTGGACAAGATTATAACAATCTGGACAATCTAAAAACCGAATATAATGAGGCTTAGAAATCGTTGGGGCCTAATTTTGGAGATACAAATAAAATCGGCATTTCTTGATTAATGTTTAATGACCCCAAGTTCACCTTCGAATAGTACAATTAAAAAAGTATTTTTAAAGTAGAATAAGAAAAATGTAAGATATATATAAAAAACAGGGCTTAATTTTTAACATATTTATAGCTGAAAAAACACCAAATAATAGTACCTTGATTACTTTAATAACAGAATAAATATTAAATTCATTTCATTTCATTTGTAAAAGTTAAAATTAAGCTATGAAATAATTTGTGAAAAAATGGTGACCAGCTTTTAATCCATACATCTAGTTAATATGAAAAAAAAAATGTTTTAAAAATCGTGGAAATGAGATTTATTATGGCTAAGAAACAATGCAATTTTTTTATACATTTGCATTTGTTGAGGTGGCGGCTTGTGCTCTTTATATTTTAAATTTGTTAGATTTTTATCTTATTTTAGGGGAAATCTCGTTGCATGCAGTAGAATGTTTTTCTTTTAAATGAAATTTATTTTTTACCCGCATGTCCATGTAATTAAAAGGGTTTTACCTATACATCCTCTTTGTCTATCATATTTATTTTCTTTGCATCTATCGCATTTCCTTCCTTCAACATTTTCAAGACATGGACATTGACCTGAGGTATCACACTGAAGATCTCTGGATCCTATTTTATCACATTCACATTCAGTGCATCCATCGGTAGAGAACCCATATTTCCTTGCCTCACAATGATCGCACCTCAACCTAGAAATATATTAAAAATAAATTGTTATTTATTTAATTACCAATAGAAAAAAATATACCAATACCAAAGCTAAAAACAAAATATGTAAAAAATCATTTTTTGGGAGTAGAAACGTTAATGTAAGAGATTATAACATTATAAGATAACATCTATTTTGCAAATCTGACTTTCGGATTTGTTATCAGCAACTCTCTAATCAGTTGTTTTTTGAAAAACGATAATTAAGGTTAGACACAAAATCAATTGTTATGGTCCTTCATTAACGAATATACATTTGCAAATTTAAAAAAAAATCTGTTTTTTTTTATAAATTTATAGTATTTTCGATCTGCTTCTTTTTGTGTAGATATGTTATTGCCAAACAAATATGAAATTTACCAAAATATAATTTTTATATTATTGCTTTAAATTGTCAACGTAAATTATTTATATTTTTTTAGCTTAGGATTATTTATATAAAATATTTAAATATATAATGTTATAAATACCAAATAACAATATTCTAGAATTAACTCTATAACTAAATCTATATTTAAAAATTAAAAATTTCATCAAGTCCTAGGCCTTCCTAGATCGTACCTAGTACCGATGCTGCATTACCTCGTTGCACAGCTAAACCAATTCTTTGGAAAAATGAAACTTCGACATTTTTTGCATGGATTTTTTTTGCAAATTTCATTTATAAAACCCTTAGCCTCATCACCCAAAGGACCAAAAGTTTCAACAGCAAAGGGAATAAAGATGAAGCGGTCTTCAAGCTCTTTATATTTTAGATGTTTTTTATTATCGGCAAGACGAGCAGCCGCACCTACTAAATTTGAAGTTTTGTCCAGATAGGATTTTTCAAGTGTATGGCTGCAAGTAGCGTCTCAAAGTAATTGTTTTCCATATTTCCAGGGAATTAAGGTCATTCCATCTACACGTTTTCCATCGCTTGAGGCTCGAACAAAAGGATTTTCAGTTGAAATCAGAGCTCTCTTGATAATGTCATTTATCTGACTATTTCTAGAAGAACGCCCTGCACTTTTTTGCAGCCTAACCGATGTAGGCCATAAATATCAGCATTTTTGCCGCAAACGCAGGTGTGCTCTCCACACAGGCAGACAAAGTCTGAAAGCGATGGAAATATGGAATATTTTGTTATCTAACAAATTTCCCAAGGACGAAGATGGAAGTGCTTTAATCCAAGCGTTACTTTTGGGGGCCTGAAGACCAAGTAGACGTGCCTTATCTTCACTTGTCTGGCATAGGATTGTAATATATTTGTGACGAGCTTGGAAAATAAAAAAGTCAAAATTTTTATGTTTTTTTTTTCTTGTGGTTGATTTTGAAGATTGCAAACAGATAACCATCTTATAAAACAATTGCTGATATTAATTTGCTATAAGTTAGTATCACTTAATTTCAGTAATGCAAAACAATAAAATGTTATTATTACCCTGTTACTCCAGGCCTACAATAACATTGTCCAGTATAAACCTCACAACTTTGGTTATATGAACCAATTGGATCGCAGTTACAACTTTGACAACCCTCTGTGCTTAAAATATTAAAGAAGCCGTTTTCACATTGGTCACAGTTCGTTCCAATAACATGAGGTTTGCATTTGCAAGCTCCTGTTGTCTGATCGCAGATTGGTTCGCCATTAAGGTCATAAGTTCCCGGTGGAAAACATTGGCATTTACTACAATCGCCTTTTGGTAGAACCAGTGCATTTCCAAAATAACCTGAAAGCAGAAAGGGATTTAGTTTAACCTATGCAAACATTGGGTGTAAAGGATGGCTGTTAAGAAGTAACCGTTAAGGACCATGTTGGTTTATTACTAATAAAAAAATTAAGTATTTAAAAAAATAAGCAAAGTTTTGGGTAAAATCCTCTAATAATGGTTTTTTGTTGTCTAAAATTAATTTTAATATGCTATCTGGTACTTGAAAATATACAAATAGTCATATTTCTACCTCTCTTACCCGATAGTTTTAATGTTTTTTTATTATTTATATTGTTGGGTTCTTTGTAA
>JAHBCN010009769.1:0-33775 GCA_019359885.1 Listronotus oregonensis
ATTTAACTTTTTAAACACACTGTATAACATTTATAATTAAAAAATAAAATATTCATGTTTGCCAAAACACATAAAAAAATCCAGTATAAACCGTCATTTTAAATGTAAAACCATGTAATACCCTGTATAATGTATTAAAAAGTATAATTTTTTACCCTTTTACACACCCTGTATAATTTATAATTAAAAACGGAAATTTACCATGTATACGAAAACAAATAATAAACCTTCACAAAATATCATACATCCTGTATAATTCTGAAATCTCTCTACTTTTCCTAAAAATACATGACTTTTAAAAAATCCTGTATATAATTATCTATTATGTTATAAATTTTTGTTTACTTTAATACCCTGTATAATATATCAGATAAACCACCCTTTTTAAATACCCTGTGTATAATTTAAATGTTTTAAATAAAAATAATAAGAAAGTAAGACGTTTACCGAAACACGCTGTATAATATCACACATCCTACCTGTAGAAGTTTTGGCCCGAACCCTTTATAACATCCTGTATAGGAATAAAATCCCACTACTTTTGCCAAAAATACATGACTTTTAAAAAATCCTGTATATAATATTACATCTTATAAATATACATTTTTTTTTTATTATAATACCCTGTATAACGTGTAAACTAAACTAAACCTATTTATTTATATTTTATACTCTGTATATAATACTACACGTAATAGCTGCAGGGCACTGCGTATGCGAAAGGCAAAAGATTTAAATCGTCCCTCGTAAATGTCCCTTGCTCTCCCAAAATGACCCTTCTTAGCAAGATTTTGTTCTGAAATACGGCACAGTTTCATGAAAAATCCCGCATAGGGCCTTGAAAAATTCTGAATTTTCCGTTCCAAGTATTATTTTCAACCTGTATACCGTATTTTTTTAGATATTACGAAATAAAGACACTAGTTAAAAATCAACTGACAGCTCAAATCTTTTTAAAACAACCTCGTATAGTCGACCTCCTTGTGTAGACAGGAGCTCGTTTTTGACAAATATTCACAGCCTTCTAGTCGATTTTAAGAGGTTGAAAACTCGCGATTTTTGGGCAAAAATGTGTAATTTTTTTTTAAAACGTGTTTTTCACCCATTTCCAAGTGTCGTAGAAAAAAATGGTAAATACATCCGTGATAGGCAATTAGACGATCTAAATAATGGCGCAAAGGTTTTTTAATTATATTTAGAAATAAAACGGCCATTTACGATCAAAATCGACACTTTTTACGTGAATTTTAAAAATTCATATCTCCGAAAGTATTTACTCTAGCGCCTTGAATTTTGGATATGGTTTTGAGCAAATATTGTACTTTGTGCCGGAATTATTTTAGAATTTTAGCTTAAATAGTTTTTTCGTAATAAAAAATAATGTGTAAAAATGACCGTTTTTTTCGAAAGAAATCGAAAATTTTCAAGCTTTATAAAACACTCTGTACAAATAGTACGATCAAGTTTTATATCCATTTTTAAGGAACTCCTTGCGAGGAATACGTTGACATATTCATTTTCTCGATTTAAGGTCACATTTTCGAGAAAAAAATTAAAAACATACCAAAATGTGACAAAAACGTGACATGATTTTTATTTTTAAAAATTTCTCCTAAATAACGGCATTTTTAAACAGAGGACCATTTGGGCACTTTGTGTCCTAAAGTTGCCCTTTTATAATCTACCGACCGTAAGTCGATCGGAGGTACCGTTTCCGAGCTAGAGGTTCCCAAATTTGGTCAATTTTTTGGTCAAAAAACGTTGATAAAATTTTTTGTATTTATCAGATCGCGCCCCAAATCAATAGGGTTCTGAACGGGATTAATGTCGATGCACGTACAAAATTTTGTTTCGATAAAATAAAACCCTGGACAGATAATTGATTACGCTCACACCGATTTTTGAAAAGTCACATTTTTTGCCAAATCCTGTATTTACCTACCTTCAATTGTTTTCAAATTTTTTTGACCTGTGCCCAATTAAGTTTCCCAATTTTCCTGAAATTTTCAATTTGCCATCTTTTACCGTTTTTTTATTATTAATTTTTTTCCAACCAAATGCAAAAAAGCAACACCAACCTAGCGACTACAACGCTGTCACATATACATTCGACTTTGGTCGAATGTAACAAGTCAATCTTTTGCTGTTTTAACCCACTTTTCGATCGAATAAAGGTCTAAAATTTTACAGGTAGATCGGGGGTCACCCGAGGTACCCCCGTACCAAATTTCAAGTCGCTACCCCCCTCAGGGGAGGCGGGGGGTAGAGTAAAGTAAATAAGAGTGTAGCTCCTTAATCAACAAAGATAGCGATATGCGGTTTTCGCAGCAATAAAGATAAGATTTGGGGCTACCTTCTTTTTATTTAACATTTCTACAGGGTGTTTCAAAAAAGCGGTGCAAATCGTCTTTGAAAACTTTAAATGCAATTATCTCGAAAACGGTGCGTCGGAGAGCCTTAAAAACGGCAACCCATATGGACATCTTTGATGTCCATATGGCCTCCCCATAATATACCCTAAAATAGACATATGCAAAATTTCAAGGTCATCGGGAGGTCACGTGACTTTGAGGCGCCAGAACTCAAAAACGGTGCGACGACAAAAAACGTGGTTTATGCCTTTTTAAAGGCCCTATCCACCTTAACTAAGGGACAAAATTTAAAGGTTCCAAGTGGAGGTGAAAAGGAGGTTATGTAACTTATCTCCAAAACGGTGCGTCCCAAAGCAAAACGGAGCCCTATAGGTACCCCCAAAAGAAAGAACTGCTCCCCCAAATACTCCCCCAAACCTTCCCTCGTGATATTTCGGATGACCTTGAAGCAAATGTGAGGTTAGAATTTTGAATCTTAAAAACCATTAAAGATACAAAAAACTTATAAAAGTAAATTTGTAGCTGTTATCAAAACGAGCAAAAAAGG
This sequence comes from Listronotus oregonensis, assembly GCA_019359885.1. Taxonomy (NCBI): domain Eukaryota; kingdom Metazoa; phylum Arthropoda; class Insecta; order Coleoptera; family Curculionidae; genus Listronotus; species Listronotus oregonensis. The sequence goes on from JAHBCN010009769.1 coordinate 2,920, forward strand.
TTCCCTAAGTTTTTTTGCTAGCTGTAATTGTTTTCGAGATATAGATTTGAGTAAAGGGAAAAATAAAAAAATCTAAAAATTGTTCGTGTATAACTAAAAAAAAAAAAAAAAAAAAAAGGAGAAAAATTTAATATACATATATACAGTCTTGGTTAGTTTGCTTTTTCGCAACTTAAGGTTTAATACACGTAAATAATATGATTTTATATTTGAGGTCAAAAATGACGTCACAAATAATTTAGCTTACTTTTTTGTCAAATTAATTTTTATGTATCTTGCATGGAGATATTAACGTTTTTTTTTAGAATAAAAGTTTATTATCTCAAAAACTATAAATGCTACACGAAAGTTAATAAAGATAAATTATGTATTTTTGCAATACCTTTCATTTAAGTTATATAACTTTATTACGTAGATCCAATACTTTTCGAGATTTAGTTAAAAAACCGTATTTCCGGGATTTTTTAAGACATATATGGTAAAAATAAAAAAAAAATACAGAAATATTATCTTTGGTATTTTTTAAACTTTTAAGTGTTTCTGATTTAAATAAATAAAATTAATTATTTACAACAAAAAAACTTCAAAATTTACGTAAATAAAAAAAATTATGATTTTTTCCTATTTTGGACTGAAATTTTTGCTGAAAAATACATTTTCATTTATATCTCCTTTACTATTCGTCTTATCAAAAGTATGTATATGACCTTTTATATAGACAATGTAAAAGCTTCATTTTATGTTATTTCGAATTTTCCGTATCTTTTATAGTTTTCGAGATATTACCGATTTTCTTAAAAATTTAAAACGTCAATATCTCAAAAACTATAAAAGCTACAAAAAATTATATACACAAAAATTGTTTACTTCTAAAAGGGCCCTTTTAAATTTTAAAAGTTATATAAACTTTACGTCTAAATGCAATACTTTTTGAGTTATAATAAACAAACCGAATTTCGGGGATTTTTTCAAGGTATATCATACCCCTGGAAAAAAGCGAAAATTATTTTTTTTATTTTTGGATTTTCTCTGTAAATTTTAAGAAATTTGGTATTTAATTGAATAAAATAAATTATTTATAACAAAAAAACTCCAAAAATTACGTTAATAAAACAAATATATATATATTTTTTTATTTGGACTGAAATTTAGGGTCAAGATCACATTTTCGTTTATATCCCCTTTTAAATTATTTTTCTTATTAAAAATGTTTATATAACCTTTTCCATAGACAATTTAATAATCTTTCTTTTTGTCATATAAAATTTTTTGATTCGTTTATTGTTTTTGAGATATAATAGATTTTTTTAAATTTTAGAACGTCAACACCTCAAAAACTATAAAAGCTACAAGAAATTTTATGAAACATAAATTGTGTAATTTTACAAGATCTTTAATTTGGGTATATATAACTCTTTCGTCTAAATGCAAATTAGGTGTATATGATTATAGGTGTGCCAAATTAAGGAACTTTGAAGGTCCAAGGAGGGCCAATTTGATTCACTCGGTATAACGTCCGTCGGAATTTTATTAATTGTTATAAAAATATACATAATCCTATAATTTATTCCCGATTTTTAGATTTTCTAATATAATTATTTTGTGACTCACACAGTATAGTAATTGTGATGTTTTTTGATAACTATATATAAATATACATTAATCCTATAAACATTTTTTCCATTTGCAATAATAACGTCTATAATACATCTTAATTATAATTTTTGTTCATTTGCTATATTTTTGGTTTGTAACAATCTATATAATATTTTTTACAAGTTGTTTTCTTTCCGAGCAACGATATATCATGGTGGTAAGGGGGGAATTTTTTCTTGTCACAAAAAGAAATCATTTTCAAACATCTATACCGCTGGACACATTATTTTTCTTAAATCCTTTTAATAAGAAAATTTTAAAAAATGGTTGTATCACGTAAAAATTAAAAAACAATTAAAGATTAAAAAGAGGAGAGGGGATAAAGAACCATATTTACCAAAACATAATTTGTACCACAGTATATGTCCTTATCCTACATGTTTTGGGTCAGATATCCACAGATCCACAAAAACACTAAAATCCCCTTGTCTTTAGCTTTAAATAATAATTTTTTTTAATCCATTCTTTAATATGAATCTTTAAGTTTTTAGTGATTTTTATAATACCCTGTATAATGTATAAGCAAGCCTAATTTATTTAACTTTTTAAACACACTGTATAACATTTATAATTAAAAAAATAAAATATTCATGTTTGCCAAAACACATAAAAAATCAGTATAAACCGTCATTTTAAATGTAAAACCATGTAATACCCTGTATAATGTATTAAAAAGTATAATTTATTTACCCTTTTACACACCTGTATAATTTATAATTAAAAAACGGAAATTTACCATGTATACGAAAACAAATAATAAACCTTCACAAAATATCATACATCCTGTATAATTCTGAAATCTCTCACTTTTGCTAAAAATACATGACTTTTAAAAAATCCTGTATATAATTATCTATTATGTTATAAATTTTTGTTTACTTTAATACCCTGTATAATATATCAGATAAACCACCCTTTTTAAATACCCTGTGTATAATTTAAATGTTTTAAATAAAAATAATAAGAAAGTAAGACGTTTACCGAAACACGCTGTATAATATCAACATCCTACCTGTAGAAGTTTTGGCCCGAACCCTTTATAACATCCTGTATAGGAATAAAATCCCACTACTTTTGCCAAAAATACATAACTTTTTAAAAATCCTATATATAATATTACATCTTATAAATATACATTTTTTTTTATTATAATACCCTGTATAACGTGTAAACTAAACCTATTTATTTATCTTTTATACTCTGTATATAATACTACACGTAATAGCTGCAGGGCACTGCGTATGCGAAAGGCATAAGATTTAAATCGTCCCTCGTAAATATCCCTTGCTCTTCCAAAATGACCTTTCTTAGCAAGATTTTGTATGAAATACGGCACAGTTTCATGAAAAATCCCGCATAGGGCCTTGAAAAATTCTGAATTTTCCGTTCCAAATATTATTTTCAACCTGTATACCGTATTTTTTAGATATTACGAAATAAAGACACTAGTTAAAAATCAACTGACAGCTCAAATCTTTTAAAACAACCTCGTATAGTCGACCTCCTTGTGTAGACAGGAGCTCGTTTTTGACAAATATTCACAGCCTTCTAGTCGATTTTAAGAGGTTGAAAACTCGCGATTTTTGGGCAAAAATGTGTAATTTTTTTTAAAACGTGTTTTTCACCCATTTCCAAGTGTCGTAGAAAAAATGGTAAATACATCCGTGATAGGCAATTAGACGATCTAAATAATGGCGCAAAGGTTTTTTAATTATATTTAGAAATAAAACGGCCATTTACGATCAAAATCGACACTTTTTACGTGAATTTTAAAAATTCATATCTCCGAAAGTATTTACTCTAGCGCCTTGAATTTTGGATATGGTTTTGAGCAAATATTGTACTTTGTGCCGGAATTATTTTAGAATTTTAGCTTAAATAGTTTTTTCGTAATAAAAAATAATGTGTAAAAATGACCGTTTTTTTCGAAAGAAATCGAAAATTTTCAAGCTTTATAAAACACTCTGTACAAATAGTACGATCAAGTTTTATATCCATTTTTAAGGAACTCCTTGCGAGGAATACGTTGACATATTCATTTTCTCGATTTAAGGTCACATTTTCGAGAAAAAAATTAAAAACATACCAAAATGTGACAAAAACGTGACATGATTTTTATTTTTAAAAATTTCTCCTAAATAACGGCATTTTTTAAACAGAGGACCATTTGGGCACTTTGTGTCCTAAAGTTGCCCTTTTATAATCTACCGACCGTAAGTCGATCGGAGGTACCGTTTCCGAGCTAGAGGTTCCCAAATTTGGTCAATTTTTTGGTCAAAAAACGTTGATAAAATTTTTTGTATTTATCAGATCGCGCCCCAAATCAATAGGGTTCTGAACGGGATTAATGTCGATGCACGTACAAAATTTTGTTTCGATAAAATAAAACCCTGGACAGATAATTGATTACGCTCACACCGATTTTTGAAAAGTCACATTTTTTGCCAAATCCTGTATTTACCTACCTTCAATTGTTTTCAAATTTTTTTGACCTGTGCCCAATTAAGTTTCCCAATTTTCCTGAAATTTTCAATTTGCCATCTTTTACCGTTTTTTTATTATTAATTTTTTTCCAACCAAATGCAAAAAAGCAACACCAACCTAGCGACTACAACGCTGTCACATATACATTCGACTTTGGTCGAATGTAACAAGTCAATCTTTTGCTGTTTTAACCCACTTTTCGATAGAATAAAGGTCTAAAATTTTACAGGTAGATCGGGGGTCACCCGAGGTACCCCCGTACCAAATTTCAAGTCGCTACCCCCCTCAGGGGAGGCGGGGGGTAGAGTAAAGTAAATAAGAGTGTAGCTCCTTAATCAACAAAGATAGCGATATGCGGTTTTCGCAGCAATAAAGATAAGATTCGGGGCTACCTTCTTTTTATTTAACATTTCTACAGGGTGTTTCAAAAAAGCGGTGCAAATCGTCTTTGAAAACTTTAAATGCAATTATCTCGAAAACGGTGCGTCGGAGAGCCTTAAAAACGGCAACCCATATGGACATCTTTGATGTCCATATGGCCTCCCCATAATATACCCTAAAATAGACATATGCAAAATTTCAAGGTCATCGGGAGGTCACGTGACTTTGAGGCGCCAGAACTCAAAAACGGTGCGACGACAAAAAACGTGGTTTATGCCTTTTTAAAGGCCCTATCCACCTTAACTAAGGGACAAAATTTAAAGGTTCCAAGTGGAGGTGAAAAGGAGGTTATGTAACTTATCTCCAAAACGGTGCGTCCCAAAGCAAAACGGAGCCCTATAGGTACCCCCAAAAGAAAGAACTGCTCCCCCAAATACTCCCCCAAACCTTCCCTCGTGATATTTCGGATGACCTTGAAGCAAATGTGAGGTTAGAATTTTGAATCTTAAAAACCATTAAAGATACAAAAAAACTTATAAAAGTAAATTTGTAGCTGTTATCAAAACGAGCAAAAAAGGTTCCCTAAGTTTTTTTGCTAGCTGTAATTGTTTTCGAGATATAGATTTGAGTAAAGGGAAAAATAAAAAAATCTAAAAATTGTTCGTGTATAACTAAAAAAAAAAAAAAAAAAAAGGAGAAAAATTTAATATACATATATACAGTCTTGGTTAGTTTGCTTTTTCGCAACTTAAGGTTTAATACACGTAAATAATATGATTTTATATTTGAGGTCAAAAATGACGTCACAAATAATTTAGCTTACTTTTTTGTCAAATTAATTTTTATGTATCTTGCATGGAGATATTAACGTTTTTTTTTTTAGAATAAAAAGTTTATTATCTCAAAAACTATAAATGCTACACGAAAGTTAATAAAAGATAAATTATGTATTTTTGCAATACCTTTCATTTAAGTTATATAACTTTATTACGTAGATCCAATACTTTTCGAGATTTAGTTAAAAAACCGTATTTCCGGGATTTTTTTAAGACATATATGGTAAAAATTAAAAAAAAAATACAGAAATATTATATTTGGTATTTTTTAATACTTTTAAGTGTTTCTGGATTTAAATAAATAAAATTAATTATTTACAACAAAAAAAACTTCAAAATTTACGTAAATAAAAAAAAATTATGATTTTTTCCTATTTTGGACTGAAATTTTTGCTGAAAAATACATTTTCATTTATATCTCCTTTACTATTCGTCTTATCAAAAGTATGTATATGACCTTTTATATAGACAATGTAAAAAGCTTCATTTTATGTTATTTCGAATTTTCCGTATCTTTTATAGTTTTCGAGATATTACCGATTTTCTTAAAAATTTAAATCGTCAATATCTCAAAAACTATAAAAGCTACAAAAAAAATTATATACCAAAAATTGTTTACTTCTATAAGGCCCTTAATTTAAATTATATAAACTTTACGTCTAAATGCAATACTTTTTGAGTTATAATAAACAAACCGAATTTCGGGGATTTTTTCAAGGTATAATCATACCCCTGGAAAAAAAGCGAAAATTATTTTTTTATATTTTTGGATTTTCTCTGTAAATTTTAAAAAAATTGGTATTTAATTAAATAAAATAAATTATTTATAACAAAAAAACTCCAAAAATTACGTTAATAAAACAAATATATATATATTTTTTATTTGGACTGAAATTTAGGGTCAAGATCACATTTTCGTTTATATCTCCTTTAATATTTTTCTTATTAAAAATGTTTATATAACCTTTTCCATAGACAATTTAATAATCTTTCTTTTTGTCATATAAATTTTTTTGATTCGTTTATTGTTTTTGAGATATAATAGATTTTTTTTAAATTTTAGAACGTCAACACCTCAAAAACTATAAAAGCTACAAGAAATTTTATGAAACATAAATTGTGCAATTTTACAAGATCTTTAATTTGGGTATATATAACTCTTTAGTCTAAATGCAAATTAGGTGTATATGGTTATAGGTGTGCCAAATTAAGGAACTTTGAAGGTCCAAGGAGGGCCAATTTGATTCACTCGGTATAACGTCCGTCGGAATTTTATTAATTGTTATAAAAATATACATAATCCTATAATTTATTCCCGATTTTTAGATATAATGAAATAGTAATAAGGCTTTATAATCTTTGAGATTTTCTAATATAATTATTTTGTGACTCACACAGTATAGTAATTGTGATGTTTTTTGATAACTATATATAAATATACATTAATCCTATAAACATTTTTTCCATTTGCAATAATAACGTCTATAATACATCTTAATTATAATTTTTGTTCATTTGCTATATTTTTGGTTTGTAACAATCTATATAATATTTTTTACAGGTTGTTTTCTTTCCGAGCAACGATATATCATGGTGGTAAGGGGGAGAATTTTTCTTGTCACAAAAAGAAATCATTTTCAAACATCTATACCGCTGGACACATTATTTTTCTTAAATCCTTTTAATAAGAAAATTTTAAAAAATGGTTGTATCACGTAAAAATTAAAAAACAATTAAAGATTAAAAAGAGGAGAGGGGATAAAGAACCATATTTACCAAAACATAATTTGTACCACAGTATATGTCCTTATCCTACATGTTTTGGGTCAGATATCCACAGATCCACAAAAACACTAAAATCCCCTTGTCTTAGCTTTAAATAATAATTTTTTTTAATCCATTCTTTAATATGAATCTTTAAGTTTTTAGTGATTTTTATAATACCCTGTATAATGTATAAGCAAGTCTAATTTATTTAACTTTTTAAACACACTGTATAACATTTATAATTAAAAAAAATAAAATATTCATGTTTGCCAAAACACATAAAAAAATCCAGTATAAACCGTCATTTTAAATGTAAAACCATGTAATACCCTGTATAATGTATTAAAAAGTATAATTTTTTACCCTTTTACACACCCTGTATAATTTATAATTAAAAACGGAAATTTACCATGTATACGAAAACAAATAATAAACCTTCACAAAATATCATACATCCTGTATAATTCTGAAATCTCTCTACTTTTCCTAAAAATACATGACTTTTAAAAAATCCTGTATATAATTATCTATTATGTTATAAATTTTTGTTTACTTTAATACCCTGTATAATATATCAGATAAACCACCCTTTTTAAATACCCTGTGTATAATTTAAATGTTTTAAATAAAAATAATAAGAAAGTAAGACGTTTACCGAAACACGCTGTATAATATCACACATCCTACCTGTAGAAGTTTTGGCCCGAACCCTTTATAACATCCTGTATAGGAATAAAATCCCACTACTTTTGCCAAAAATACATGACTTTTAAAAAATCCTGTATATAATATTACATCTTATAAATATACATTTTTTTTTATTATAATACCCTGTATAACGTGTAAACTAAACTAAACCTATTTATTTATATTTTATACTCTGTATATAATACTACACGTAATAGCTGCAGGGCACTGCGTTGCGAAAGGCAAAAGATTTAAATCGTCCCTCGTAAATGTCCCTTGCTCTCCCAAAATGACCCTTCTTAGCAAGATTTTGTTCTGAAATACGGCACAGTTTCATGAAAAATCCCGCATAGGGCCTTGAAAAATTCTGAATTTTCCGTTCCAAATATTATTTTCAACCTGTATACCGTATTTTTTTAGATATTACGAAATAAAGACACTAGTTAAAAATCAACTGACAGCTCAAATCTTTTTAAAACAACCTCGTATAGTCGACCTCCTTGTGTAGACAGGAGCTCGTTTTTGACAAATATTCACAGCCTTCTAGTCGATTTTAAGAGGTTGAAAACTCGCGATTTTTGGGCAAAAATGTGTAATTTTTTTTAAAACGTGTTTTTCACCCATTTCCAAGTGTCGTAGAAAAAATGGTAAATACATCCGTGATAGGCAATTAGACGATCTAAATAATGGCGCAAAGGTTTTTTAATTATATTTAGAAATAAAACGGCCATTTACGATCAAAATCGACACTTTTTACGTGAATTTTAAAAATTCATATCTCCGAAAGTATTTACTCTAGCGCCTTGAATTTTGGATATGGTTTTGAGCAAATATTGTACTTTGTGCCGGAATTATTTTAGAATTTTAGCTTAAATAGTTTTTTCGTAATAAAAAATAATGTGTAAAAATGACCGTTTTTTTCGAAAGAAATCGAAAATTTTCAAGCTTTATAAAACACTCTGTACAAATAGTACGATCAAGTTTTATATCCATTTTTAAGGAACTCCTTGCGAGGAATACGTTGACATATTCATTTTCTCGATTTAAGGTCACATTTTCGAGAAAAAAATTAAAAACATACCAAAATGTGACAAAAACGTGACATGATTTTTATTTTTAAAAATTTCTCCTAAATAACGGCATTTTTTAAACAGAGGACCATTTGGGCACTTTGTGTCCTAAAGTTGCCCTTTATAATCTACCGACCGTAAGTCGATCGGAGGTACCGTTTCCGAGCTAGAGGTTCCCAAATTTGGTCAATTTTTTGGTCAAAAAACGTTGATAAGAATTTTTTGTATTTATCAGATCGCGCCCCAAATCAATAGGGTTCTGAACGGGATTAATGTCGATGACGTACAAAATTTTGTTTCGATAAAATAAAACCCTGGACAGATAATTGATTACGCTCACACCGATTTTTGAAAAGTCACATTTTTTGCCAAATCCTGTATTTACCTACCTTCAATTGTTTTCAAATTTTTTTGACTGTGCCCAATTAAGTTTCCCAATTTTCCTGAAATTTTCAATTTGCCATCTTTTACCGTTTTTTTATATTAATTTTTTTCCAACCAAATGCAAAAAGCAACACCAACCTAGCGACTACAACGCTGTCACATATACATTCGACTTTGGTCGAATGTAACAAGTCAATCTTTTGCTGTTTTAACCCACTTTTCGATCGAATAAAGGTCTAAAATTTTACAGGTAGATCGGGGTCACCCGAGGTACCTCCGTACCAAATTTCAAGTCGCTACCCCCTCAGGGGGCGGGGTAGAGTAAAGTAAATAAGAGTGTAGCTCCTTAATCAACAAAGATAGCGATATGCGGTTTTCGCAGCAATAAAGATAAGATTCGGGGCTACCTTCTTTTATTTAACATTTCTACAGGGTGTTTCAAAAAAGCGGTGCAAATCGTCTTTGAAAACTTTAAATGCAATTATCTCGAAAACGGTGCGTCGGAGAGCCTTAAAATGGCAACCCATATGGACATCTTTGATGTCCATATGGCCTCCCATAATATATCCTAAAATAGACATATGCAAAATTTCAAGGTCATCGGGAGGTCACGTGACTTTGAGGCGCCAAACTCAAAAACGGTGCGACGACAAAAAACGTGGTTTATGCCTTTTTGAAGGCCTATCCACCTTAACTGATGGACAAAATTTGAAGGTTCCAAGTGGAGGTGAAAAGGAGGTAATGTAACTTATCTCTAAAACGGTGCGTCCCAAAGCAAAACGGAGCCTCTATAGGTACCTCCAAAGAAAGAACTGCTCCCCCAAATACTCCCCAAACCTTCCCTCGTGATATTTCGGATGACCTTGAAGCAAATGTGAGGTTAGAATTTTGAATCTTAAAAACCATTAAAGATACAAAAAACTTATAAAAGTAAATTTGTAGCTGTTATCAAAACGAGCAAAAAGGTTCCCTAAGTTTTTTGCTAGCTGTAATTGTTTTCGAGATATAGATTTGAATAAAGGGAAAAATAAAAAAATCTAAAAATTGTTCGTCTATAACTAAAAAAAAAAAAAAAAAAAAAGGAGAAAAATTTAATATACATATATATACAGTCTTGGTTAGTTTGCTTTTTCGCAACTTAAGGTTTAATACACGTAAATAATATGATTTTATATTTAAGGTCAAAAATGACGTCACAAATAATTTAGCTTACTTTTTTGTCAAATTAATTTTTATGTATCTTGCATGGAGATATTAACGTTTATTTTTTAGAATAAAAGTTTATTATCTCAAAAACTATAAATGCTACACGAAAGTTAATGAAACATAAATTATGTATTTTTGCAATAAGTTTCATTTAAGTTATATAACTTTATTACGTAGATCCAATACTTTTCGAGATTTAGTTAAAAAACCGTATTTCCGGGATTTTTTAAAACATATATGGTAAAAATAAAAAAAATTACAGAAATATTATCTTTGGTATTTTTTTAAAGTTCGATTTAAATAAATAAAATTAATTATTTACAACAAAAAAACTTGAAAATTTACGTAAATAAAAAAAATATGATTTTTTCCTATTTTGGACTGAAATTTTTGCTGAAAAATACATTTTCATTTATATCTCCTTTACTATTCGTCTTATCAAAAGTATGTATATGACCTTTTATATAGACAATGTAAAAAGCTTCATTTTATGTTATTTAGAATTTTCCGTATCTTTTATAGTTTTCGAGATATTACGGATTTTCTTAAAAATTTAAAACGTCAATATCTCAAAAACTCAAAAGCTACAAAAAATTTTATATAACAAAAATTGTTTGCTTCTAAAGGCCTTTAATTTAAGTTATATAAACTTTACGTCTAAATGCAATACTTTTTGAGTTATAATAAACAAACCGAATTTCGGGGATTTTTTCAAGACATACCCCTGGAAAAAAGGCGAAAATGATTTTTTTTATTTTTGGATTTTCTCTGTAAATTTTAAGAAATTTGGTATTTAATTGAATAAAATAAATTATTTATAACAAAAAAACTACAAAAATTACGTAAATAAAACAAATATATATATATTTTTTATTTGGACTGAAATTTAGGGTCAAGATCACATTTTCGTTTATATCTCCTTTATTATTTTTCTTATTAAAAATGTTTATATAACCTTTTCCATAGACAATTTAATAATCTTTCTTTTTGTCATATAAAATTTTTTGATTCGTTTATTGTTTTTGAGATATAATAGATTTTTTTTTAAACTTTTAGAACGTCAATACCTCAAAAACTATAAAAGCCACAAGAAATTTTACAAAACATAAATTGTGTAATTTTACAAGATCTTTAATTTGGGTTATATAATTCTTTCGTCTAAATGCAAATTAGGTGTATATGGTTATAGGTGTGCGAAATTAAGGAACTTTGAAGGTCCAAGGAGGGCCAATTTGATTCACTCGGTATAACGTCCGTGGGAATTTTATTAATTGTTATAAAAATATATATATCCCATAATTTATTCCCGATTTTTAGATATATTGAAATTGTAATAAGGCTTTATATATTTTGAGATTTTCTAATATAATTATTTTGTGACTCATACAGTATAGTAATTGTGATGTTTTTTGATAACTATATATAAATACACATTAATCCTATAAATATTTTTTCCATTTGCAATAATAACGTCTATAATACATCTTAATTATAATTTTTGTTCATTTGCCATATTTTTGGTTTGTAACAATTTACATAATATTTTTTACAAGTTGTTTTCTTTCCGAGCAACGATATATTATGGTGGTAAGGGGAGGAAATTTTTTCTTGTCACAAAAAGAAATCATTTTCAAACATCTATACCGCTGGACACATTATTTTTCTTAAACCCTTTTAATAAGAAAATTTTAAAAAATGGTTGTGTTACGTAAAAATTAAAAAACAATTAAAGATTAAAAAGAGGAGAGGGGATAAAGAACCATATTCACCAAAACATAATTTGTACCACAATATATGTCCTTATCCTACATGTTTTGGGCCAGATATCCACAGATCCACAAAAACACAACTAACCACAACTAACCACAACTAACCACAACTAACCACAAAAACACTAAAATCCCCTTGTTTTATCTTTAAATAATTATTTTTTTTAATTCCATTCTTTAATATGAATCTTAAAGTTTTTAGTGATTTTTATAATACCCTGTATAATGTATAAGCAAGCCTAATTTATTTAACTTTTAAACACACTGTATAACATTTATAATTAAAAAATAAAGATATTCATGTTTGCCAAAACACATAAAAAAATCCAGTATAAACCGTCATTTTGAAATGTAAAAACATGTAATACCCTGTATAATGTATTAAAAAGTATAATTTATTTACCCTTTTCACACCCTGTATAATTTATAATTAAAAAACAGAAAGTAACCATGTATACGAAAACAAATAATAAACCATTTCCAAAATATCATAAAATCCTGTATAATTCTGAAATTCCTACTTTTGCCTAAAAATACATGACTTTTAAAAAATCCTGTATATAATTATCTATTATGTTATAAATTTTTGTTTACTTTAATACCCTGTATAATATATCAGATAAACCTCCCTTTTTAAATACCCTGTGTATAATTTAAATGTTTTAAATAAAAATAATAAGAAAGTAACACGTTTACCGAAACACGCTGTATAATATCATACATCCTACCTGTAGAAGTTTTGGCCCAAACCATTTATAACATCCTGTATAGGACTAAAATTCACTACTTTTGCCAAAAATACATGACTTTTAAAAAATCCTGTATATAATATTATTACATCTTATAAATATACATTTTTTTATTATTATAATACCCTGTATAACGTGTAAACTAATCTAAACCTATTTATTTATCTTTTATACTCTGTATATAATATTACACGTAATAGCTGCAGGGCACTGCGTATGCGAAAAGCAAAAGATTTAAATCGTCCCTCGTATATGTCCCTTGCTCTTCCAAAATGACCTTTCTTAGCAAGATTTTGTAGTGAAATACGGCACAGTTTCATGAAAAATCACGCATAGGGTCCTGAAAAATTCTGAATTTTCCGATTCAACTATAATTTTCAACCTGTATACCGTATTTTTTTAGATATTACGAAATAAAGACACTAGTTAAAAATCAACTGACAGCTCAAATCTTTTTAAAACAACCTCGTATAGTCGACACCCTTGTGTGGACAGGAGCTCGTTTTTGACAAATATTCACAGCCTTCTAGTCGATTTTAAGAGGTTGAAAACTCGCGATTTTTGGGCAAAATGTGTAATTTTTTTTAAAACGTGTTTTTCACCCATTTCTAAGTGTCGTACGAAAAAATGGTAAATACATCCGTGATAGGCAATTGGACGATCTAAATAATGGCGCAAAGGTTTTTTGATTACATTTAGAAATAAACGGCCATTTACGATCAAAGTCGACACTTTTTGACGTGAATTTTAAAAATTCATATCTCCGAAAGTATTTACTCTAGCGACTTGAATTTTGGATATGGTTTTAAGCAAATATTGTACATTATGCCGGAATTATTTTAGAATTTTAGCTTTAATATTTTTTTCGTAATAAAAATAATGTGTAAAAATGTCCGTTTTTTTCGAAAAAATCGAAAATTTTCAAGCTTTATAAAACACCTGTAAAAATAGTACGATCAAGTTTATATCCATATTTAAAGGGAATTTGCAGGAATACGTTACATATTCATTTTCTCGATTTGAGGTCACATTTTCGAGAAAAAATTAAAAACATACCAAAATGGGGACAAAACGTGACATGATTTTTATTTTAAAAATTTCTCCTAGATAAGGGCATTTTTTAAACAGAGGACCATTTGGGCACTTTGTGTCCTAAAGTTGTCTTTCATAATCTACCGACCGCAAGTCGATCGGAGGTACCGTTTTCGAGCTAGAGGTGCCCAAATTTGGTCAATTTTTGGTCATAAAACGTTGATAAATTTTTTGTATTTATCAGATCGCGCCCCAAATCAATAGGGTTCTGAACGGGACCAATTCTGACCTGTTGCAAAATTTCGTTTCGATAAAATAAAACCCTGGACAGATAATTGATTACGCTCACCTCGATTTTTGAAAAGTCACATTTTTTGCCAAATCCTGTATTTATCTATCTTCAATTGTTTTCAAATTTTTTGACATGTGCACAATTAAGTTCCCAATTTTCCTGAAAATTTCAATTTTCCATCTTTACCGTTTTTTTACTATGAATTTTTTTCCAACCAAATGCAAAGCACACCAACCCAGCGACCTACAACAGCTGCACATATACATTCGACTTTGGTCGAATGTAACAAGTCAATTTTTCGCTGTTTTAACCCACTTATCGATCGAATAAAGGGCTAAAATTTTACAGGTAGATCGGGGGTCACCCGAGGTACCTCCGTACCAAATTTCAAGTCGCTACCTCCCTCAGGGGGGGCGGGGGGTAGAGTAAAGGAAATAAGAGTGTAGCTCCTTAACCAAAAAAGATAGCGATACGCGGTTTTCGCAGCAATAAAGGTAAGATTCGGGGCTACCTTCTTTCTATTTAACATTTCTACAGGGTGTTTCAAAAAAGCGGTGCAAATCGTCTTTGAAAACTTTAAATGCAATTATCTCGAAAACGGTGCGTCGGAGAGCCTTAAAAATGGCAACCCATATGGACATCTTTGATGTCCATATGGCCTCCCGTAATATATCCTAAAATAGACATATGCAAAATTTCAAGGTCATCGGGAGGTCACGTGACTTTGAGGCGCCAAAACTCAAAAACGGTGCGACGACAAAAAACGTGGTTTATGCCTTTTTGAAGGGTCTATCCACCTTAACTGATGGACAAAATTTGAAGGTTCCAAGTGGAGGTGAAAAGGAGGTAATGTAACTTATCTCTAAAACGGTGCGTCCCAAAGCAAAACGGAGCCTTTTAGGTACCTCCAAAGAAAGAACTGCTCCCCCAAATACTCCCCCAAACCTTCCCTCGTGATATTTCGGATGACCTTGAAGCAAATGTGAGGTTAGAATTTTGAATCTTAAAAACCATTAAAGATACAAAAAAACTTATAAAAGTAAATTTGTAGCTGTTATCAAAACAAGCAAAAAGGTTCCCTAAGTTTTTTTGCTAGCTGTAATTGTTTTCGAGATATAGATTTGAATAAAGGGAAAAATAAAAAAATCTAAAAATTGTTCGTCTATAACTAAAAAAAAAAAAAAAAAAAAAGGGGAGAGAAATTTAATATACATATATATACAGTCTTGGTTAGTTTGCTTTTTCGCAACTTAAGGTTTAATACACGTAAATAATATGATTTTATATTTAAGGTCAAAAATGACGTCACAAATAATTTAGCTTACTTTTTTGTCAAATTAATTTTTATGTATCTTGCATGGAGATATTAACGTTTATTTTTTAGAATAAAAGTTTATTATCTCAAAAACTATAAATGCTACACGAAAGTTAATGAAACATAAATTATGTATTTTTGCAATAAGTTTCATTTAAGTTATATAACTTTATTACGTAGATCCAATACTTTTCGAGATTTAGTTAAAAAACCGTATTTCCGGGATTTTTAAAACATATATGGTAAAAATAAAAAAATTACAGAAATATTATCTTTGGTATTTTTTAAAACGTTTAAATAAATAAAATTAATTATTTACAACAAAAAAACTTGAAAATTTACGTAAATAAAAAAAAAATATGATTTTTTCCTATTTTGGACTGAAATTTTTGCTGAAAAATACATTTTCATTTATATCTCCTTTACTATTCGTCTTATCAAAAGTATGTATATGACCTTTTATATAGACAATGTAAAAAGCTTCATTTTATGTTATTTAGAATTTTCCGTATCTCTTATAGTTTTCGAGAAATTACGGATTTTCTTAAAAATTTAAAACGTCAATATCTCAAAAACTCCAAAAGCTACAAAAAATTTTATATAACAAAAATTGTTTGCTTCCAAAGGCCTTTAATTTAAGTTATATAAACTTTACGTCTAAATGCAATACTTTTTGAGTTATAATAAACAAACCGAATTTCGGGGATTTTTTCAAGACATACCCCTGGAAAAAAGGCGAAAATTTATTTTTTTTATTTTTGGATTTCTCTGTAAATTTTAAGAAATTTGGTATTTAATTGAATAAAATAAATTATTTATAACAAAAAAACTACAAAAATTACGTAAATAAAACAAATATATATATATTTTTTATTTGGACTGAAATTTAGGGTCAATGTCACATTTTCGTTTATATCTCCTTTATTATTTTTCTTATTAAAAATGTTTATATAACCTTTTCCATAGACAATTTAATAATCTTTCTTTTTGTCATATAAAATTTTTTGATTCGTTTATTGTTTTTGAGATATAATAGATTTTTTTAAAACTTTTAGAACGTCAATACCTCAAAAACTATAAAAGCCACAAGAAATTTTACAAAACATAAATTGTGTAATTTTACAAGATCTTTAATTTGGGTTATATAATTCTTTCGTCTAAATGCAAATTAGGTGTATATGGTTATAGGTGTGCGAAATTAAGGAACTTTGAAGGTCCAAGGAGGGCCAATTTGATTCACTCGGTATAACGTCCGTGGGAATTTTATTAATTGTTATAAAAATATATATATCCCATAATTTATTCCCGATTTTTAGATATATTGAAATTGTAATAAGGCTTTATATATTTTGAGATTTTCTAATATAATTATTTTGTGACTCATACAGTATAGTAATTGTGATGTTTTTTGATAACTATATATAAATACACATTAATCCTATAAATATTTTTTCCATTTGCAATAATAACGTCTATAATACATCTTAATTATTTTTGTTCATTTGCCATATTTTTGGTTTGTAACAATTTACATAATATTTTTTACAAGTTGTTTTCTTTCCGAGCAACGATATATTATGGTGGTAAGGGGAGGAAATTTTTTCTTGTCACAAAAAGAAATCATTTTCAAACATCTATACCGCTGGACACATTATTTTTCTTAAACCCTTTTAATAAGAAAATTTTAAAAAATGGTTGTGTTACGTAAAAATTAAAAAACAATTAAAGATTAAAAAGAGGAGAGGGGATAAAGAACCATATTCACCAAAACATAATTTGTACCACAATATATGTCCTTATCCTACATGTTTTGGGCCAGATATCCACAGATCCACAAAAACACAACTAACCACAACTAACCACAAAAACACTAAAATCCCCTTGTTTTATCTTTAAATAATTATTTTTTTTTAATTCCATTCTTTAATATGAATCTTAAAGTTTTTAGTGATTTTTATAATACCCTGTATAATGTATAAGCAAGCCTAATTTATTTAACTTTTTAAACACACTGTATAACATTTATAATTAAAAAAAAGAGATATTCATGTTTGCCAAAACACATAAGCAAATTCAGTATAAACCGTCATTTTGAATGTAAAACTTTGTAATACCCTGTATAATGTATTAAACAGTATGATTTATTTACCCTTTTACACACCATGTATAATTTATAATTAAAAACTGAAATTTAACCATGTATACGAAAACAAATAATAAACCTTCACAAATATCATACATCCTGTATAATTCTGAAATCCTCACTTTTCTAAAAATACATGACTTTTAAAAAATCCTGTATATAATTATCTATTATGTTATAAATTTTTGTTTACTTTAATACCCTGTATAATATATCAGATAAACTACCCTTTTAAATACCCTGTGTATAATTTAAATGTTTTAAATAAAAATAATAAGAAAGTAACACGTTTACCGAAACACGCTGTATAATATCATACATCCTACCTGTAGAAGTTTTGGCCCAAACCATTTATAACATCCTGTATAGGACTAAAATTTCACTACTTTTGCCAAAAATACATGACTTTTAAAAAATCTTGTATATAATATACATTTTTTTATTATTATAATACCCTGTATAACGTCTAAACTAATCTAAACCTATTTATTTATCTTTTATACTCTGTATATAATATTACACGTAATAGCTGCAGGGCACTGCGTATGCGAAAAGCAAAAGATTTAAATCGTCCCTCGTATATGTCCCTTGCTCTTCCAAAATGACCTTTCTTAGCAAGATTTTGTATGTGAAATACGGCACAGTTTCATGAAAAATCACGCATAGGGTCCTGAAAAATTCTGAATTTTCCGATTCAACTATAATTTTCAACCTGTATACCGTATTTTTTTAGATATTACGAAATAAAGACACTAGTTAAAAATCAACTGACAGCTCAAATCTTTTTAAAATAACCTCGTATAGACGACACCCTTGTGTGGACAGGAGCTCGTTTTTGACAAATATTCACAGCCTTCTAGTCGATTTTAAGAGGTTGAAAACTCGCGATTTTTGGGCAAAAATGTGTAATTTTTTTTTAAAACGTGTTTTTCACCCATTTCTAAGTGTCGTACGAAAAAATGGTAAATACATCCGTGATAGGCAATTGGACGATCTAAATAATGGCGCAAAGGTTTTTTGATTACATTTAGAAATAAAACGGCCATTGACGATCAAAGTCGACACTTTTTGCGTGAATTTCAAAAATTCATATCTCCGAAAGTATTTACTCTAGCGACTTGAATTTTGGATATGGTTTTAAGCAAATATTGTACATTATGCCGGAATTATTTTAGAATTTTAGCTTTAATAGTTTTTTCGTAATAAAAAGTAATGTGTAAAAATGTCCGTTTTTTTCGAAAAAAATCGAAAATTTTCAAGCTTTATAAAACACTCTGTAAAAATAGTACGAGCAAGTTGTATATCCATAATTATAGAGTTTGTTCAAGGAATACGATTACATATTTATTTTCTCGATTTGAGGTCACATTTTCGAGAAAAAAATTAAAAACATGCCAAAATGGGACAAAACGTGACATGATTTTTATTTTAAAAATTTCTCCTAGATGAGGGCATTTTTTAAACAGAGGACCATTTGGGCACTTTGTGTCCTAAAGTGGGTCTTTCATAATCTACCGACCGCAAGTCGATCGGAGGTACCGTTTTCGAGCTACAGGTGCCCAAATTTGGTCAATTTTTTGTCATAAAACGTTGATAGAATTTTTTGTATTTATCAGATCGCGCCCCAAATCAATAGGGTTCTGAACGGGACCAATTCTGACCTGTATGCAAAATTTCGTTTCGATAAAATAAAACCCTGGACAGATAATTGATTACGCTCACCTCGATTTTTGAAAAGTCACATTTTTTGCCAAATCCTGTATTTTCTATCTTCAATTGTTTTCAAATTTTTTTGACATGTGCCCAATTAGTTCCCCAATTTTCCTGAAAATTTCAACTTTCCATCTTTACCGTTTTTTTACTATGAATTTTTTTCCAAAAATGCATTTGCGACACCAACCCAGCGACCACAACAAGCTGTCAAGATACATTCGCTTTGTCGAATGTAAACAAGTCAATTTTTCGCTGTTTTAACCCACTTATCGATCGAATAAAGGGCTAAAATTTTACAGGTAGATCGGGGTTCACCCGAGGTACCTCCGTACCAAATTTCAAGTCGCTACCTCCCTCAGGGGGGGCGGGGGGTAGAGTAAAGGAAATAAGAGTGTAGCTCCTTAACCAAAAAAGATAGCGATATGCGATTTTCGCCGCAATAAAGACAAGATTCGGGGCTACCTTCTTTCTATTTGACATTTCTACAGGGTGTTTCAAAAAAGCGGTGCAAATCGTCTTTGAAAACTTTAAATGCAATTATCTCGAAAACGGTGCGTCGGAGAGCCTTAAAAATGGCAACCCATATGGACATCTTTGATGTCCATATGGCCTCCCGTAATATATCCTAAAATAGACATGTGCAAAATTTCAAGGTCATCGGGAGGTCACGTGACTTTGAGGCGCCAAAACTCAAAAACGGTGCGACGACAAAAAACGTGGTTTATGCCTTTTTGAAGGGTCTATCCACCTTAACTGATGGACAAAATTTGAAGGTTCCAAGTGGAGGCGAAAAGGAGGTAATGTAACTTATCTCTAAAACGGTGCGTCCCAAAGCAAAACGGAGCCTTTTAGGTACCTCCAAAGAAAGAACTGCTCCCCCAAATACTCCCCCAAACCTTCCCTCGTGATATTTCGGATGACCTTGAAGCAAATGTGAGGTTAGAATTTTGAATCTTAAAAACCATTAAAGATACAAAAAAACTTATAAAAGTAAATTTGTAGCTGTTATCAAAACAAGCAAAAAAGGTTCCCTAAGTTTTTTTGCTAGCTGTAATTGTTTTCGAGATATAGATTTGAATAAAGGGAAAAATAAAAAAATCTAAAAATTGTTCGTCTATAACTAAAAAAAAAAAAAAAAAAAAAAACAAGGGGGGAGAAAAATTTAATATACATATATATACAGTCTTGGTTAGTTTGCTTTTTCGCAACTTAAGGTTTAATACACGTAAATAATATGATTTTATATTTAAGGTCAAAAATGACGTCACAAATAATTTAGCTTACTTTTTTGTCAAATTAATTTTTATGTATCTTGCATGGAGATATTAACGTTTATTTTTTAGAATAAAAAGTTTATTATCTCAAAAACTATAAATGCTACACGAAAGTTAATGAAACATAAATTATGTATTTTTGCAATAAGTTTCATTTAAGTTATATAACTTTATTACGTAGATCCAATACTTTTCGAGATTTAGTTAAAAAACCGTATTTCCGGGATTTTTTTAAAACATATATGGTAAAAATAAAAAAAAATTACAGAAATATTATCTTTGGTATTTTTTAAAACGTTTAAATAAATAAAATTAATTATTTACAACAAAAAAACTTGAAAATTTACGTAAATAAAAAAAAATATGATTTTTTCCTATTTTGGACTGAAATTTTTGCTGAAAAATACATTTTCATTTATATCTCCTTTACTATTCGTCTTATCAAAAGTATGTATATGACCTTTTATATAGACAATGTAAAAAGCTTCATTTTATGTTATTTAGAATTTTCCGTATCTCTTATAGTTTTCGAGAAATTACGGATTTTCTTAAAAATTTAAAACGTCAATATCTCAAAAACTCCAAAAGCTACAAAAAATTTTATATAACAAAAATTGTTTGCTTCCCAAAGGCCTTTAATTTAAGTTATATAAACTTTACGTCTAAATGCAATACTTTTTGAGTTATAATAAACAAACCGAATTTCGGGGATTTTTTCAAGACATACCCCTGGAAAAAAGGCGAAAATGATTTTTTTTATTTTTGGATTTTCTCTGTAAATTTTAAGAAATTTGGTATTTAATTGAATAAAATAAATTATTTATAACAAAAAAACTACAAAAATTACGTAAATAAAACAAATATATATATATTTTTTATTTGGACTGAAATTTAGGGTCAATGTCACATTTTCGTTTATATCTCCTTTATTATTTTTCTTATTAAAAATGTTTATATAACCTTTTCCATAGACAATTTAATAATCTTTCTTTTTGTCATATAAAATTTTTTGATTCGTTTATTGTTTTTGAGATATAATAGATTTTTTTAAAACTTTTAGAACGTCAATACCTCAAAAACTATAAAAGCCACAAGAAATTTTACAAAACATAAATTGTGTAATTTTACAAGATCTTTAATTTGGGTTATATAATTCTTTCGTCTAAATGCAAATTAGGTGTATATGGTTATAGGTGTGCGAAATTAAGGAACTTTGAAGGTCCAAGGAGGGCCAATTTGATTCACTCGGTATAACGTCCGTGGGAATTTTATTAATTGTTATAAAAATATATATATCCCATAATTTATTCCCGATTTTTAGATATATTGAAATTGTAATAAGGCTTTATATATTTTGAGATTTTCTAATATAATTATTTTGTGACTCATACAGTATAGTAATTGTGATGTTTTTTGATAACTATATATAAATACACATTAATCCTATAAATATTTTTTCCATTTGCAATAATAACGTCTATAATACATCTTAATTATAATTTTTGTTCATTTGCCATATTTTTGGTTTGTAACAATTTACATAATATTTTTTACAAGTTGTTTTCTTTCCGAGCAACGATATATTATGGTGGTAAGGGAGGAAATTTTTTCTTGTCACAAAAGAAATCATTTTCAAACATCTATACCGCTGGACACATTATTTTTCTTAAACCCTTTTAATAAGAAAATTTTAAAAAATGGTTGTGTTACGTAAAAATTAAAAAACAATTAAAGATTAAAAGAGGAGAGGGGATAAAGAACCATATTCACCAAAACATAATTTGTACCACAATATATGTCCTTATCCTACATGTTTTGGGCCAGATATCCACAGATCCACAAAAACACAACTAACCACAACTAACCACAACTAACCACAACTAACCGCAAAAACACTAAAATCCCCTTGTTTTATCTTTAAATAATTTTTTTTTTAATTCCATTCTTTAATATGAATCTTAAAGTTTTTAGTGATTTTTATAATACCCTGTATAATGTATAAGCAAGCCTAATTTATTTAACTTTTTAAACACACTGTATAACATTTATAATTAAAAAAAAGAGATATTCATGTTTGCCAAAACACATAAGCAAATTCAGTATAAACCGTCATTTTGAATGTAAAACTTTGTAATACCCTGTATAATGTATTAAACAGTATGATTTATTTACCCTTTTACACACCATGTATAATTTATGATTAAAAAACTGAAAGTAACCATGTCAAATAACCAAACGAAACTAAATCCACAAAATACTAAAAATCCTATATATTATCATTATATAATTTTTTCTTTAATACTATAATATATCAGATAACCCCTTTAAATACCCTGTATAATTATACTTTTCGAAAACTTTTAATATCACCATCCTACTTTTTGAACCTTTATATTATAATAAAACATATGAAAATACATGACTTTTAAAAATCCTGTATATAATTATCTATTATGTTATAAATTTTTGTTTACTTTAATACCCTGTATAATATATCAGATAAACCTCCCTTTTTAAATATCCTGTGTATAATTTAAATGTTTTAAATAAAAATAATAAGAAAGTAACACGTTTACCGAAACACGCTGTATAATATCATACATCCTACCTGTAGAAGTTTTGGCCCAAACCATTTATAACATCCTGTATAGGACTAAAATTTCACTACTTTTGCCAAAAATACATGACTTTTAAAAAATCCTGTATATAATTATCTATTATGTTATAAATTTTTGTTTACTTTAATACCCTGTATAATATCAGATAAACTACCTTTTAAATACCCTGTGTATAATTTAAATGTTTTAAATAAAAATAATAAGAAAGTAACACGTTTACCGAAACACGCGTATAATATCATACACCTACCTGTAGAAGATTTGAAATCGTCCCTCGTATATGTCCCTTGCTCTTCCAAAATGACCTTTCTTAGCAAGATTTTGTACAGAAATACGGCACAGTTTCATGAAAAATCACGCATAGGGTCTTGAAAAATTCTGAATTTTCCGATTCAAATATAATTTTCAACCTGTATACCGTATTTTTTAGATATTACGAAATAAAGACACAAGTTAAAAATCAACTGACAGCTCAAATCTTTTAAAATAACCTCGTATAGACGACACCCTTGTGTGGACAGGAGCTCGTTTTTGACAAATATTCACAGCCTTCTAGTCGATTTTAAGAGGTTGAAAACTCGCGATTTTTGGGCAAAATGTGTAACTTTTTTTTAAAACGTGTTTTTCACCCATTTCTAAGTGTCGTACGAAAAAATGGTAAATACATCCGTGATAGGCAATTGGACGATCTAAATAATGACGCAAAGGTTTTTTGATTACATTTAGAAATAAAACGGCCATTTACGATCAAAGTCGACACTTTTTGCGTGAATTTTAAAAATTCATATCTCCGAAAGTATTTACTCTAGCGACTTGAATTTTGGATATGGTTTTAAGCAAATATTGTACATTATGCCGGAATTATTTTAGAATTTTAGCTTTAATAGTTTTTTCGTAATAAAAAGTAATGTGTAAAAATGTCCGTTTTTTCGAAAAAATCGAAAATTTTCAAGCTTATAAAACACCTGTAAAATAGTACGAGCAAGTTGTATATCCATAATTATAGAGTTTTGCAAGGAATACGATTACATATTTATTTTCTCGATTTGAGGTCACATTTTCGAGAAAAAAATTAAAAACATCCAAAATGGGACGAAAACGTGACATGATTTTTATTTTAAAAATTTCTCCTAGATGAGGGCATTTTTTAAACAGAGGACCATTTGGGCACTTTGTGTCCTAAAGTGGGTCTTTCATAATCTACCGACCGCAAGTCGATCGGAGGTACCGTTTTCGAGCTACAGGTGCCCAAATTTGGTCAATTTTTCATTGAAAATCGTCGATAAATTTTTTGTATTTATCGGATCGCGCCCCAAATCAATAGGGTTCTGAACGGGACCAATTCTGACCTGTTGCAAAATTTCGTTTCGATAAAATAAAACCCTGGACAGATAATTGATTACGCTCACCTCGATTTTTGAAAAGTCACATTTTTTGCCAAATCCTGTATTTACCTATCTTCAATTGTTTTCAAATTTTTTGACATGTGCCAATTAGTTCCCAATTTTCCTGAAAATTTCAACTTTCCATCTTTACCGTTTTTTTACTATGAATTTTTTTCCAAAAATGCATTAAGCACACCAACCTAGCGACACAACAAGCTGCACATAATACATTCGCTTTGGTCGAATGTAACAAGTCAATTTTTCGCTGTTTTAACCCACTTTCGATCGAATAAAGGTCTAAAATTTTACAGGTAGATCGGGGTCACCCGAGGTACCTCCGTACCAAATTTCAAGTCGCTACCTCCTCAGGGGGCGGGGTAGAGTAAAGGAAATAAGAGTGTAGCTCCTTAACCAAAAAGATAGCGATATGCGGTTTTCGCAGCAATAAAGATAAGATTCGGGGCTACCTTCTTTCTATTTGACATTTCTACAGGGTGTTTCAAAAAGCGGTGCAAATCGTCTTTGAAAACTTTAAATGCAATTATCTCGAAAACGGTGCGTCGGAGAGCCTTAAAATGGCAACCCATATGGACATCTTTGATGTCCATATGGCCTCCCGTAATATATCCTAAAATAGACATATGCAAAATTTCAAGGTCATCGGGAGGTCACGTGACTTTGAGGCGCCAAAACTCAAAAACGGTGCGACGACAAAAACGTGGTTTATGCCTTTTGAAGGGTCTATCCACCTTAACTGATGGACAAAATTTGAAGGTTCCAAGTGGAGGTGAAAAGGAGGTAATGTAACTTATCTCTAAAACGGTGCGTCCCAAAGCAAAACGGAGCCTTTTAGGTACCTCCAAAGAAAGAACTGCTCCCCCAAATACTCCCCCAAACCTTCCCTCGTGATATTTCGGATGACCTTGAAGCAAATGTGAGGTTAGAATTTTGAATCTTAAAAACCATTAAAGATACAAAAAACTTATAAAAGTAAATTTGTAGCTGTTATCAAAACAAGCAAAAAAGGTTCCCTAAGTTTTTTTGCTAGCTGTAATTGTTTTCGAGATATAGATTTGAATAAAGGGAAAAATAAAAAAATCTAAAAATTGTTCGTCTATAACTAAAAAAAAAAAAAAAAAAAAAAGGGGGAGAAAAATTTAATATACATATATATACAGTCTTGGTTAGTTTGCTTTTTCGCAACTTAAGGTTTAATACACGTAAATAATATGATTTTATATTTAAGGTCAAAAATGACGTCACAAATAATTTAGCTTACTTTTTTGTCAAATTAATTTTTATGTATCTTGCATGGAGATATTAACGTTTATTTTTTAGAATAAAAGTTTATTATCTCAAAACTATAAATGCTACACGAAAGTTAATGAAACATAAATTATGTATTTTTGCAATAAGTTTCATTTAAGTTATATAACTTTATTACGTAGATCCAATACTTTTCGAGATTTAGTTAAAAACCGTATTTCCGGGATTTTTTAAAACATATATGGTAAAAATAAAAAAAAATTACAGAAATATTATCTTTGGTATTTTTTAAAACGTTTAAATAAATAAAATTAATTATTTACAACAAAAAAACTTGAAAATTTACGTAAATAAAAAAAATATGATTTTTTCCTATTTTGGACTGAAATTTTTTCTGAAAAATACATTTTCATTTATATCTCCTTTACTATTCGTCTTATCAAAAGTATGTATATGACCTTTTATATAGACAATGTAAAAGCTTCATTTTATGTTATTTAGAATTTTCCGTATCTTTTATAGTTTTCGAGAAATTACGGATTTTCTTAAAAATTTAAAACGTCAATATCTCAAAAACTCCAAAAGCTACAAAAAATTTTATATAACAAAAATTGTTTGCTTCCTAAAGGCCTTTAATTTAAGTTATATAAACTTTACGTCTAAATGCAATACTTTTTGAGTTATAATAAACAAACCGAATTTCGGGGATTTTTTCAAGACATACCCCTGGAAAAAAGGCGAAAATGATTTTTTTTTATTTTTGGATTTTCTCTGTAAATTTTAAGAAATTTGGTATTTAATTGAATAAAATAAATTATTTATAACAAAAAAACTACAAAAATTACGTAAATAAAACAAATATATATATATATTTTTTATTTGGACTGAAATTTAGGGTCAATGTCACATTTTCGTTTATATCTCCTTTATTATTTTTCTTATTAAAAATGTTTATATAACCTTTTCCATAGACAATTTAATAATCTTTCTTTTGTCATATAAAATTTTTTGATTCGTTTATTGTTTTTGAGATATAATAGATTTTTTTTTAAACTTTTAGAACGTCAATACCTCAAAAACTATAAAAGCCACAAGAAATTTTACAAAACATAAATTGTGTAATTTTACAAGATCTTTAATTTGGGTTATATAATTCTTTCGTCTAAATGCAAATTAGGTGTATATGGTTATAGGTGTGCGAAATTAAGGAACTTTGAAGGTCCAAGGAGGGCCAATTTGATTCACTCGGTATAACGTCCGTGGGAATTTTATTAATTGTTATAAAAATATATATATCCCATAATTTATTCCCGATTTTTAGATATATTGAAATTGTAATAAGGCTTTATATATTTTGAGATTTTCTAATATAATTATTTTGTGACTCATACAGTATAGTAATTGTGATGTTTTTTGATAACTATATATAAATACACATTAATCCTATAAATATTTTTTCCATTTGCAATAATAACGTCTATAATACATCTTAATTATAATTTTTGTTCATTTGCCATATTTTTGGTTTGTAACAATTTACATAATATTTTTTACAAGTTGTTTTCTTTCCGAGCAACGATATATTATGGTGGTAAGGGAGGAAATTTTTTCTTGTCACAAAAGAAATCATTTTCAAACATCTATACCGCTGGACACATTATTTTTCTTAAACCCTTTTAATAAGAAAATTTTAAAAAATGGTTGTGTTACGTAAAAATTAAAAAACAATTAAAGATTAAAAGAGGAGAGGGGATAAAGAACCATATTCACCAAAACATAATTTGTACCACAATATATGTCCTTATCCTACATGTTTTGGGTTCCAGATATCCACAGATCCACAAAAACACTAAAATCCCCTTGTTTATCTTTAAATAATATTTTTTTTAATCCATTCTTTAATATGAATCTTTAAGTTTTTAGTGATTTTTATAATACCCTGTATAATGTATAAGCAAGCCTAATTTATTTAACTTTTTAAACACACTGTATAACATTTATAATTAAAAAAAAAATATTCATGTTTGCCAAAACACATAACAAATTCAGTATAAACCGTCATTTTGAATGTAAAACTTGTAATACCCTGTATAATGTATTAAAAGTATATTTATTTACCCTTTTACACACCTGTATAATTTATAATTAAAAAACGAAATAACCATGTATACGAAAACAAATAATAAACCATCACATAATATCATACATCCTGTATAATTCTGAAATCCTCCACTTTTCTAAAAATACATGACTTTAAAAATCCTGTATATAATTATCTATTATGTTATAAATTTTTGTTTACTTTAATACCCTGTATAATATATCAGATAAACCCCTTTTAAATACCCTGTGTATAATTTAAATGTTTTAAATAAAAATAATAAAGTAAACGTTTAAACCGTGTATAATATCAACATCGTATTTTGCCCAACCTTTATAACATCCTGTATAGATAAAATCACTACTTTGCAAAATACATGACTTTAAAATCCTGTATATAATTATTAAATGTTATAAATTACATTTTTTACTTTATAGAGAATAAAATCCCACTACTTTTGCCAAAAATACATGACTTTTAAAAAATCCTGTATATAATATTACATCTTATAAATATACATTTTTTTATTATAATACCCTGTATAACGTCTAAACTAAACTAAACCTATTTATTTATTTTTATACTCTGTATATAATATACACGTAATAGCTGCAGGGCACTGCGTATGCGAAAGGCAAAAGATTTAAATCGTCCCTCGTATATGTCCCTTGCTCTTTCCAAAATGACCTTCTTAGCAAGATTTTGTTCTGAAATACGGCACAGTTTCATGAAAAATCACGCATAGGGTCTTGAAAAATTCTGAATTTTCCGTTCAAATATTAATTTTCAACCTGTATACCGTATTTTTTAGATATTACGAAATAAAGACACTAGTTAAAAATCAACTGACAGCTCAAATCTTTTTAAAACAACCTCGTATAGTCGACCCCTTGTGTGACAGGAGCTCGTTTTTGACAAATATTCACAGCCTTCTAGTCGATTTTAAGAGGTTGAAAACTCGCGATTTTTGGGCAAAAATGTGTAATTTTTTTTAAAACGTGTTTTTCACCCATTTCAAGTGTCGTAGAAAAAATGGTAAATACATCCGTGATAGGCAATTGACGATCTAAATAATGGCGCAAAGGTTTTTAATTACATTTAGAAATAAACGGCCATTTACGATCAAAGTCGACACTTTTACGTGAATTTTAAAAATTCATATCTCCGAAAGTATTTACTCTAGCGACTTGAATTTTGGATATGGTTTTGAGCAAATATTGTACTTATGCCGGAATTATTTTAGAATTTTAGCTTAAATAGTTTTTCGTAATAAAAATAATGTGTAAAAATGACCGTTTTTTCGAAAAAATCGAAAATTTTCAAGCTTTATAAAACACTCTGTAAAATAGTACGACAAGTTTTATATCCATTTTAAGGAACTCCTTGCGAGGAATACGTTGACATATTCATTTTCTCGATTTAAGGTCACATTTTCGAGAAAAAATTAAAAACATACCAAAATGTGACAAAACGTGACATGATTTTTATTTTTAAAAATTTCTCCTAGATAACGGCATTTTTAAACAGAGGACCATTTGGGCACTTTGTGTCCTAAAGTTGCCCTTTATAATCTACCGACCGCAAGTCGATCGGAGGTACCGTTTCGAGCTAGAGGTGCCCAAATTTGGTCAATTTTTGGTCAAAAACGTTGATAAATTTTTTTTATTTATCAGATCGCGCCCAAATCAATAGGGTTCTGAACGGGATAATTCGATGACCGTACAAAATTTTGTTTCGATAAAATAAAACCCTGGACAGATAATTGATTACGCTCACCCGATTTTTGAAAAGTCACATTTTTGCCAAATCCTGTATTTACCTACCTTCAATTGTTTTCAAATTTTTTGACATGTGCCCAATTAAGTTTCCCAATTTTCCTGAAAATTTCAATTTGCCATCTTTACCGTTTTTTATTTTAATTTTTTCCAACCAAATGCAAAAGCAACACCAACCTAGCGACTACAACGCTGTCAATATACATTCGACTTTGGTCGAATGTAACAAGTCAATCTTTTGCTGTTTTAACCCACTTTTCGATCGAATAAAGGTCTAAAATTTTACAGGTAGATCGGGGTCACCCGAGGTACCCCGTACCAAATTTCAAGTCGCTACCCCCTCAGGGAGGCGGGGGTAGAGTAAAGAAATAAGAGTGTAGCTCCTTAACCAAAAAGATAGCGATATGCGGTTTTCGCAGCAATAAAGATAAGATTCGGGGCTACCTTCTTTTATTTAACATTTCTACAGGGTGTTTCAAAAAAGCGGTGCAAATCGTCTTTGAAAACTTTAAATGCAATTATCTCGAAAACGGTGCGTCGGAGAGCTCTTAAAATGGCAACCCATATGGACATCTTGATGTCCATATGGCCTCCCGTAATATATCCTAAAATAGACATATGCAAAATTTCAAGGTCATCGGAGGTCACGTGACTTTGAGGCGCCAAACTCAAAAACGGTGCGACGACAAAAACGTGGTTTATGCCTTTTGAAGGGTCTATCCACCTTAACTGATGGACAAAATTTGAAGGTTCCAAGTGGAGGTGAAAAGGAGGAAATGTAACTTATCTCTAAAACGGTGCGTCCCAAAGCAAAACGGAGCCTTTTAGGTACCTCCAAAGAAAGAACTGCTCCCCAAATACTCCCCAAACCTTCCTCGTGATATTTCGATGACCTTGAAGCAAATGTATTAGAATTTTAATCTTAAACCATTAAAGATAAAAAAAATTTAAAA